>CM068770.1:708580-737431 GCA_035084275.1 Hydrolagus colliei | reverse complement strand
TGGTGGGGTTGTGGGGTCAGGGTCTCACACTCCCCAGGCTCGGGTCCCAACCCCTGACTGTCCAGCGCCTTGCGATATCCTCCCAACGTAAATGGCGTTCTACAAATTTGTGGTGCTTGTTGTGTGGTGGGGTGCATGAGGGATGGGTGGGTGGGGTTGTGTGTGTGGGTGGGTGGGAGGGGGGTTGTGTGTGTGGGGGCTTTGTGTGTGGGGGGGGGGGGGGGGGAGAGGAGCTGTATGTTGTGGGGGGAAGAGATGGTGGGGAGGGGAATGACAAAGCGGGGGGAAAACGGAGGGAAAAAGTAAAATACATACAGTTCACCGTTAAACTGATGTTGTCATTGAAATCTTGGAAACTTTCCATGTCTGTGGCTCGGCAGATGTACATCCCTGTGTCGCTGCGTGTCAGCGGCTGTATCACCAGAGTATCTTCTGTAGCGTCCTCTAGGCTGGTCTCCTCACCACCGCCCTGGGTACCAACGGGGAATGGGGTTACTGAGACAGTAGGGAAATGTCTGCCGTGATGAGGACCTGTTCCCTGTCCATCAGCCCTGTTTGTCAGGTGGACAGAGGAACAGATGGGAGCAAGAGGAGGCCATTCAGACCCTCAAGCCTGTTCTGCCGTTTCTAGTAGATCATGTCTGTTCTGAACCTCGGGTGTGTGTGTGTGTGTGTGTGTGTGTGTGTGTGTGTGTGGGTGGGGGGGGGGTGGGTGGGTGGGTGGGTGGGTGGGTGGGTGGGTGGGTGGGTGGGTGGGTGGGTGGGTGGGGTGGGTGGGTGGGTGGGTGGGTGGGTGTGGAGTAAGGAAACTTGCCCAAGGTTTCGCCCTGACTTGCCTGGATCCGAACACAGGTCTCACAGGTTTGTGAGGCGAGCGCTCTAACCCACTGAGCTACAGGAGCTCCCCAGACCACGGGCCGCCGCCTCCGCTCGACTGACTCCGGCCTCGCGCACGTCCCTCCGTTCCACTATCGGTGGCCACGCTTTCAGCAGCTGTGCCCCGAAACGCTGGAACTCTCTCTCTCGATCTCTCTGCCTTTTGCCCCCCCACCCCCCCCCCCCCCACCTCCTTCCCAATCTTGAGTCCAGCGCTCTGGGACGCTGTGTAAATGCAAGTGGCCGCGTTTGACGAGCTCAGGGGGTGTAAAAACGCAACCCACCACTTTCTTGAAGAAACTGTAGGCCACCATGGCATTGCCGTCACTGCTACACTTGAGCTTGACCGAGTCCCCCTCCTTCAGCACACTGGGCTCCATCGTCACCTCCACCCTCTCCGTGGGATCTAGAGAGGAAACCAGCCCGGATTGCGGCAATGTCACAACACAACCCAACGCAACACAGTCCTCCTCCCTCCTCGTCATCACACAACAAATACAACAGATGTACAGCAAGGCTAAGATGTTTGACACCCTCTCTCTTGTTGCCCCCCCCCCCGCTCCCTCCTCTCAGAGGCAATGCTGCACTGATATAATAATAATAATCCTTGCGTTTGACATTCGCCCACCCTCCTAGCCCTACTCTCTGTGCCCTCCAATCCTCCTGATCATAATCCCAGCTTGGTCCAAATCCTTGACTGTCGAGTGACTTGGACAGGGATGTCCTCCTGACGCGAGAGTGAGTGTCTCGTGTAATTGAATCGATTAATCAGAACGTACATTTATGTAGCACCTTTCACGTCGAGAGGACATCCCAAGGCGCTGAAAGGTAGGGACAAGAGCAGTGAGGGAGGGTTCGGGGGCAGGATGAAGGAGAGTAGGAAAATTGACTGTATATTCGTGGGCGAAACGCGGCAGCCAAATTGCGCACAGCAGCGCCCCACAAACAGTCATGGAAGTCTTGGGATTGGGGGAGAAAGGGGATAATTTGTGGTTTGATTTGCGCTCTCGCTGATTGAATACTCACAGATAAGCATGATGCTGATCCTCTCTGACGCCAGCAGCTTCTGTGCTCCCCCAGGCAGCCTGTAGCTCACCTTGCAGTAGAACTTCGAGTCCTTGTCTTTTTTCTGGAGTTTATAGTAGAGAGTGCTGGAGACTGTCATGTATTTGTTGGAGGTTTCCGTTATTTGAGGCACCATGTACATCTCTACATCAGAGCAAACGCAGAGAAAAACCACGTGAGCTCCAGGATCACACCGATCCTAGCCAGCCTCACACCCCATCCCGCAACTCGCTGCCTCCATTCAACTGGCTCCGAGCTCCCAACATATCCCTCGTGTCCTCCTCTGTTCCGCCGTTGGAATTTCAGCCTCTCCGCCCCAACACTCTGGAACTCCATCCCACAATCCCGTCTCCTCGTCTCCTCCCGTTCTTCCTTCAAGGCCGGCCTCGAGACCTTCCTCTCTTGGACCGCGCCTTCTGCTGCCCTCCTAACTCTCCCCGCTTCCCTGCACTCATCTCGCCCACAAAACACAGTCCACCACATTTAACAGTATATTCTGTGACGCATATCAAATGCGAGGATTATCATGATTATTATATCGTTATTATTATTACGTTTGGAGCTCGGACGTGACCACTTACTGCTGTTTCTCTTGATGACGGACTCCAGAGCCGTCTGGTCCTTGTACCACCTGATGGAGGGAGCGGGGAATCCGTGGTGACTGGAGCAGGCCGCGATCTGAAAAGAGGACGCAAAGCGTGGAGATCAGTGTCTGGGGCAGCGTCTCCCCCCCCCCTCCCCCCACCAGCGCTGGGACCCTGGCCCCCCCCCCCCCCACCACCAGCGCTGGACCCTCTCAAGACCTTAGACGGGAGGGGAACGTCTCACAGTGTCATGGTTAGAGCCCTCGCCTCACGGGCGAGAGGACTCGGGTTTGATTCCCGCGTCGGGAGTGAAACCGCAGGCGAGTTTCCTTACTCCACACGCCTCTGTTTACCCTGCGGTAAATAGGAACCCATGTGTCGGTTGATTCGAGGATGACTTTTGCAAGGAGAATAATAATAATAATAATCCTTGCATTTGTCACGTCTCCTTCGACGTCTCAAAGCGCTTTGCGGAATGCACTGTAAAGTGAAATGACGGTACATGTTTCTGGGCGGAACGCACCAGCCGATAGTGCGGTACTTCAGAACAACAGCGGTCGCTCAATTCACGACTGTTCACGATGTTGCGTTTGGCCGACAAAACACACAGTCAATAACACACATTACAATGTTTTTTTTTGGGGGGGGGGTCAGCCAAGTGTCCACCATACACAGAAACCCATCACTTGAGAGTAACAGACTACATTTAGAGTCTCCAAATCAAGCTGAGATTTCCATACATCCCACCCACCCGCACATGAAAATCCCAGAGATGGATTGTTGGAATGGAATGCGCTCTCTCTCACTCTCTCTCTCTCTCTCTCCACCCCTCTCTCTCACTCACTCGCTGCTTAATTAATTCCGGAGAGTTTCAGTCACAGGTTTGGCAAGAGCCGAGGCTGTGCGTTGGTGGTTTTGCTGGAGTTAAGACCGCGTAGCTTGTCATTGTGGACTCCCGTAGCTCAGTGGTTAGATCCTTGAAAAGGGAAAGATCTGGGCTTGATTCCCAGCAATAATTTGGCAACTCGAACCACGACTGTGTGTGGGACTCAGCTGCGATTAACTGCTGCGTTTGGTCCACCAGTATAAAGTCAATCCACTTTAAATTCTGTGAAACGCTTTGAGATGTTTCAATGATGTGAGAAGGCATCAAATCAAGGATTATTAATGTGTATTATTGCACCAATTAGGGGTCATAGTTTTAAGATTAGGGGGTCAGCCTTTTCGCATTGAGTTGAGGAAAAACTTCTTCACTCAGAGGGTAGTGAATTTATGGAATCCTCTACCCCAAACGGCTGTAGATGCTCAGTCCTTGAACATATTGAAGACTGAGATTGATAGATTCCTTGTGGACAAAGGGATTAAGAGATAAGCGGATAAAGCGGGGCAGGTGGAGTTAGATTAGAAGATCAGCCATGATTTTATTGAGTGGCGAGGCAGGCTCGAGGGGCTGAATGGCCTACCCCTGCTCCTAATTCTTATGTTCTTATGGATCCCCAGGCTACTTACCTCTGTGACATCTTCTGCCAGGACCGAGGCAGTGGTTGTCCTCGCTTGTATTTTGGGCTTCGTCGGAATGGCTGCCGAAATGTGGGGAGACGGCTGGTTACGATCGCCCCGCAACGACGACGACGACGACAACATGCACTCACCACCGCGCGCCCTTCACACGGGTCAGCGTCCCAGTCAGTGACAGTGGGAGGGGAGGCGGTGGAGGAGTGAGTGAATGGTCTACAGTGTCAAAGGCAGCCAGCACAGCAGTTCAGTTGTGTGGTCGGGAACCCAATGGAGCCTGGGGAGGACCATGGTAATGGGGAAGGGGGTGTGGGTTGGGGGGGGGGGGACAGAGTTTAGTGTGCGTGACTAGGGATCCGGTGGAGACAGTTGAGGGCTGGTGTGATGGGGTACGGAGTTCAGCGTGTGCGTGACTGGCAGCAAGTGATAGTTTTCTTACCATAAACCAGGAGCTTGGACATTCCCTCGCTGTTGCCCTGAGGCCCAGCTCCCACCTGGCAGTAGAAGATCCTGTTGTCCATCAGCTTGACCTCGTTGATGGTCAGTGCGTACTCTGTATCCACACTGATGCGGCCTGTGTAGGCCGTCGAGTTATCGGTCACATTGTTCTCGTTGTCCTGGAAATAAATCCGCTGCCGTTGGCTCCCCTCGTTCTGTGAATGGAAACAGAGGCTTCGTCGTTAACGACCTCCACAATTGGCTGCCACGTTTCGCCCGCCCACAGAACACACAGTCAGAAAGAGCTTTGGGTTTCGAAGCAGTGATAAGGCGCGATATCAAACGCAAGGATTATTATTATTATTACATTTTGTGTTTCAGCTCAGCCGGAACTCGTCCTGGCCTCAGTCAGTTTCATTTTTCCAGGAAGACTCAGGGCTATGCTGTCTCACACACACACACACACACGCACACACATGTGCACACACACGCACACTCAATCACACATACAGACGCACACAGTCACACACACACTCGCGTAAACACACAAACACACACACACATAGAATCACACGCGCACACAGTCACACATACACACATGTGTGTGCGCCCACAATCACACGCACGCACACACGGTGTTAGAGGGTTTGACACACATATACACACAGTGATACTTACAACAAACCACTGGGTGACTATCTTGCTGATGTCGATGGATTGGGGTATATCGGCCGGGCAGGGTATTCTGACTGGCTTCCCAACCTCTGCCTCCACCTGACTCGGGTCATGATCCTGAGCAGTGGCCAGTCCTGCCATCAAAACACACAAACAAGTCAATCATCTACAGCTCATCAGCTTCACCAACCACCCATCCACCCACCCAACCACCCTTCCAACCAACCAACCCAATCACCCACCAACCCAATCACTCACCAACCCACCCACCCGGCCCCCAACAGTCACTGATGATGCACATACTGTCAAGGGTTGGGGGGGGGTTGTGCGGGGGGGGGGGGGGGGGGGGATGCGGTTGGTTGAACTGAATTTGCCTCCGCGCACTGCGACCCGTGGCTGTGGAAACGTTGCGAGCTTTATACGGAAACAATTTGCTGGCGAAACAGCAGCAGGAGGAGGAAATACCAGAGTCAGCTGGAGTGATTTATGAGCCAAATGCACTTGTGTTGCCTTATTACTGGTAGCAATTCAGGAGCAATTCCCGAGGATTCGAGATCCTGTTCAGGACATCGCAATGCGTCACAGCTACTGTCTCTCAGTGTCTGCCTGCCCGGGCAAATCCAGCAACTGTTCAGCTAACGCAGCTAACCCCTCACAAACAGCTTTTAGGCTCCCGGTCCTCACATTTAAAGCCTTCCTACAATCTCGCCCCTCCCTACATCCGTGACCTCCTATCCCCTCACCAACCTGCCCGCCCTCCCCCCACCACCTCCCTCCGCTCAGCGGGCTCAGGCCTGCTCCACGTCCCCCGACCCACCCGCCCCACTATTGGTGGGCGAGCCTTCAGCCACTCTGCCCCCAACCTCTGAAACTCCAACCCACAGTCCCTCCGCCTTGCCACCTCCCTGATAAGATATGAAAAGCGCTATGTCAAAACGCAAGGTTTATTATTATTACAACTAAGAATAAGGAGCAGGAGTGGGTCATTCAGCCCCTCGAGCCTGCCCCACCATTCAATAAGATCGTAGCTGATTTTATAATCTAACTCCACCTGCCCGCCTTATCCCTATATTCCTTAATCCCTTTATCTCTAAGAAATCTATCCATCTATCCTCCCAAACACCAGGTGCTTCACTAACCCCCACCCCCACAGTCTGTGTCAGACACTAACTGTCCCGCTCTAAAGGTTTCCATGTGAGAGAAGAATAAATCATTAACCACAAAGGGTTAATTGCTGTAAGGAGTGTGCGATGGGAGGAGATGAGGTTCAGACCCCCACCACTCTCTCACACACACTCTCACACATACGTGCACACACACGCACACTCTCTGACACACACACACACTTACACACACACTAACAAACTTTCTCACAAACGCCCACTCTGACACACACACACATACGCATAGTACCCCCCCCCACCCCATGTTGACAGCCCTGCTCCTTCGTGTCCACACGTTTCCAATTTAGGAAATAATTCCCAAACGCTATCAATGACAGGAATGTGGCTGCTCCTTCCAACAGTTCCTCATTTGGTGCTTGACGGCGTCTCTAACTGGGAGCCTCGCAGTCCATTTAAATAAAAATTGAGCTCCACATTTCTTGGCCCGAAGTTCTCAATGGGCTCATTGAATGTGTGAGCTCGCGAGCCCGGCCATCACAATCTCACCCAGTCACAAACAGGGGGCAATCTGCGACTCCAACGTACAAAAATGAGACTTTGATGTACCCCACACAAAAAGGAAAAGTCCCATTAACCACCAGACCACAGCCACAGAACACCAGAGAACAAAGAAAGGTTTCAAACAAAGGCTGCCTTGAAAGCATCGTATACAACATCCCTTTAATATTAATCTTTACACTTGAACCAGTGACTTATTACGTTACTGGGATGGCTCAGAGCCAGCCCTTCACAGAATTATATTGTAAAGTGTAGTGACTGGCGTATTTCGTGGCCGAAAAGTGGCAGCCAATTACTCACAAGTGGCGTCCCACAAACAGTCGAGTGACTACATTTTTTTTTCAGGGAAAGCGATCCTCCAATTGACTAATAACTGGGTTCCTGCTTGCTGCTATATAAGCTGAGGCGTATGTGTATAGTAAGGAAACTAGCCTGAGGTCTCGCCCCAGCCGGGAATCGATCCTGCGAGGCGACCGCTCTAACCAGAGCTACAGGATTCCATGGTATTTAAATGATCGTGGAATGGAGTGCCTCACACACTGACACACTCACACCCACAGACACGTAACAAATTGTACATGAAGCTTGTTCAAAATATTCTGCCTTTTCTCAGTTTCTTACCCCCCCCCCCCCCCCCCCCCACCACCCCACACATATTCACTACCGCATTCTCCAACAGAAAAGGAACAATGATGTACTGTACAGTCAGCCCTGCTCACTCATCGCTGTACATGTGTGTGTGTGTGTGTGTGTGTGTGTGTGTGTGTGTGTATGTGTGTGTGGAGTGCTGTAGCTCAGTGGTTAGAGCTCTCGCCTACAAGCGTGAGACCTGTGTTCGAATCCAGGCAGGTCAGGGCGAAATTTATAATTTTATTATGTGTGTGTTGAGTAAGGAAGCTTGCCCAAGGTTTCGCCCTGACCTGCCTAGATTCGAAACACCGGTCTCAGGCTTGCGAGGCGAGCGCTCTAACCGCTGAGCGAGAGGACTCCACGTGATCTCACAACCTTCTGACTCGAGAGGTGATATTACTGCAGTACTACAAACAATAATCCCTGCTACACAAAATATATTGTAAGTAATAATAATCCTTGCATTTGATGTAGCGTCTTTCACATCTTATCGACGTCTCAAAGCTCTTCACAGAATATTCTGTCAAGTGAATTGACTGAATATTTGTGGGCGAAACACGGCAGCCAATTGCAGTGCTGACTGTATATTTTATCTCACAAACAGTGATGGACTGCGACCCGATTTTCTTTTGGGCGATTTTTGCGCCCAGAAAACAATCTGCCAATCGATTAGCAACTGGGTTCCTACTTACTGCTTGGTGAACTGAGGTGTGTGCGTGCGTGTGCGGAGTAAAGAAACCGGTATCAGGTTTCAACCCGACCCACTCGGGAATCAAACCCGGCTCCTCTGGCTTGTGACGCGAGTGCTCTAACCACTGAGACTCTACCACTGACTCAACCGAAGTGAGAAAGCTCCTGGAGCTCAGTGGGTATCGAGCACTCGCCTTACAAAGGCCGAGTTATACGACGTGAGACCTGTGTTCGAATCCAGGCAGGTCAGGGCGAAACCTTGGGCAAGTTTCCTTACTCCACGCACGCATGCACACACACACACACACACACACACACACACACACGCGCGCGCGCGCGCCTAATAATAATCCCTCCCCCCAAAAAAACACCGCAATAAAAAAAAATTGTCATTTCAATCCACGACTTTTCGCGGGGACGCAAAGGGCTGCCGATTGCATTTCGTCCACAAATAAATAAATATACGGTCACTTCACTTTACGGTGTATTCTGTGAAGCGCTTTTGAGACGTCGATAAGATGTGAAAAGCCGCGATGTCAAAAGCATTCGTATTATTATTTATTATTATGAAGCCTGGCATCAAGGAGGAACATTTCGGTGTTGAGTCCCTCCCTGCCCTGTCTCTCCCTCTCTCCCTCCCTCTCGCTCTCTCCCTCTCTCTCTCTCTCTCTCTGCCCTGCCAGCCGGCCTCATATCTCAGTGCTGAGATCACTTGGGAGGCCAGGGCCTCGCTGAGGCTCTGCTTTGTTCTCGACAGGAAGCTGGAGAGGCTGCGTTAATCATCGGCCGGTCCCACCGTATCAAATAATCTCTGGTCTGTTCCAGCAGCTGCTGCTCTGATCCTCAGCTCCTCAATATTCCAGTCTGAACATTTTAATAGGCTGCCATCAGGCTCGGGTTTAATGTCAGTAAATATGAAGGACTGGATGATTTATCATCCACCCTCTCTCTCTCTCTCTCGCTCTGTCTCTCTCGCTCTGTCTCTCTCTCTCCATCTCTCTCTCTCTCTCTCTCTCTTCAGAGGTTGGGACAAAGCACATTGGAAAAATAAGCTCCCATCCTTGGCAGCGAGGTGAATGGAGGTGTCAAGAGTCAACGCCACGACAACTCGCATCGCTACGCAGCGCCCTTCGTACGCGACAGTGTCTCGGAGCGTTTAACAACAGTGAAGCTGGACTCAGCCAGAGAGGAGGGGACGGTGAGCACAGTCAGAGAGGACAGTGCGATGCAGGTTTATACACACACCTATGGATGTTCAGTCACTACCCTCCACTCACGTGTTTGTGGTATTTGGGTGTCACTGGTGGTATTTACCAGTGGCACCTTGATCTTCCCCCTGATAACACTTACCTCAAGTGTCTGTTCCGTCCAGGCCAGCCAGAGCAGCCGGTTCACCCACCCCTGTCCTCACCTCACCCCCAAACCCCAGCCCACCCCATCCCCACCCCCCACCATCAATCCCCGATCCCCACCCCAGCCAGGGCGCCCAGCGTCAGCGGTCAGTGGTCAACCGTCCTATTGTCCGGGTGTCCGTGTATCTCAGTGGTTAGAGCCTCACCTTACACAAGTGATAATCCTGGATTCCCAGCCAGGACAAAACCTGAGGCACGTTTCCTTACTCCGCACGCCTTTGTTCCCCAGCAGTAACGAGGAGCTGGTTGTCAGGCCATTGCCTGATCACTTTTCCGATGGTAATAATCCATCGCCCCCCTCCCACCACCCCAAAAAAATCATTCAATCCACGACTGTTTGTGGGACGCTGCTGTGTGCAATTTTGGTAGTTGCATTTTGCTCACAAAACCTCCAGTCGACTCACTTCACAGTACTTTCTGTATTATATATTTTCATATAATTTATATAGCGCCCCCCCCACCCCCCCTCCCCACGCCGAACGGTGTCTCGGGACAGAGCCAGGGACAGGGAGGGAGAAAGGTGACCAAAGGCGCGGTCGAAGAGGAAGGTCTTTAGCTGCGATCTGAACCTGGGAAGAGAGAGGGGGGGGCGAGTTCCAGAGCCTCAGGACGTAGTGGCTGAAGGCACGGCCGCCGAGGATGGAGCGGAGGACTTGGGGGGGTACGGGGACACAGAGGAGGCCAGACATCTCAGGCCAGACGTTTCAGGCGTCTCAACGACGTGATAAGGCGATCTATCAAATGCGAGGGTTATTATTATTGCCTCTCTGACGCTATCCCGCTCACGGTCGCCCATATAATTCGGTCTGGGCTCGGCCTCTCCCCCAGGCAGCCAGCGCTACCCTGACTACTGTACATCACAGGCTGCAAACCACACCTCATTAATGTGAGAGGAATTTGGGCAGAGAGAGAGAGCGAGAGAGAGAGCAGGGCCTGGTCACAAACACTCCACAGATAACAGCAAATTCCAAACAGCTGCAGCTAATCACAGCTCAGTTTTTTCCCCCCCACAAAAAAAACCTTATCGTATTTACTGCCCTGGCACACAGCCTCCGCACAGCTGTGTGTGTTAGATCTCGAGATGGTGAGAGGCACTAGGTGGGGGGTAGGGGTAACTCAGAGTCTCCAGGTCTCGCACAAGCCGCTATTTGTGAAGAGAAGGGATTTTTTTTCTCTCTCTCTCTCTCTCTCTCTCACACACCTGGTGTCGTTTGCCCCTCCACCCGACAAATAAAATTGGCCGCTCACACTCCATTGGCTACTTAGGGTGTGCACTGTTGCGTTTCACAAAACGTACAGTCACCACACTTCAGAGAATACTCTGCGAAGCGCTTCACGTGCAGCAAGAACAACAAATTACGTTTGTACAGCGTCTCACACATCGAGGGGGGGGGGACGGGGGGGGACGTCGCAAGGCGCTGATTATCGCAAGGATTATTATTATTATTATTATTATCGGGAATTCCCCAACTCTCCCCTCCCGCCCAGTAATTAGCAGCTCAGTGGCTCCCCAAGGCAGAAAGGATTTTTACCCCTGGAAAGCGATCCGCCAATCAACTAACAACCGGTTGCCTAATTACTGATAGATAAACAGAAGTGCCCAGAGGAATAGAACCCAGTCCTCTTATATACCAGCCGAGTGCTCTAACCACTGAGTGACAGGACTGTGCTGTGAGGACCAGGGGGGAAGCCGGGCTGGACAGTGACTGTGAAGGCCAATGCCTGTGGGACTGGCTGTGAGATAACAACAGTTAGCGACAGCCTTGACGACAGCGCTAACGCAAGTAAATCGCTCTGCGCGGAGCCAATTCCCCCCCCGCCCCGGGATCGGTGACTGCCCGTCTGTAACGAGCATGTCCCCAGCGTCACAGCGAAGCTGTTGGCGAAGCTGCTGAAGTGACAAGGAACAATAGAGGGAAAAGCTGGGCTTTCTTATCAGGATGGTTTTCAGGCAAAACAACACGCAAAATACCACAGATGCTGGAATTCCCAAACAGAAACGCTCTTTGTTTTATATTATTAACTCTCTAGTTTTATTGCAAACCTCCCCCCCCACCCCATTCCCACCCCCACTTTGTTTTACATTTTTAGCGTCTCTGTGGAGCTCCGGTAGCTCAGTGGGTTAGAGCGCTCGCCTTACAAGCGCGAGAGACCTGTGTTTCGAATCCAGCCAGGTGAGAGCGAAACCTTGGGCAAGTTTCCTTACTCCACACACACACACACACACACACACACACACACACACACACACACACACACACACACACACACACACACACGCACCTAATAATAATCCGTCCAAAAAAACAACTATAATACATTAGTCATTTCAATCTGCGACTGTTTGTGTGGGGGACGCTGCTGTGCGTAATCGGCTGCCGCGTTTCGCCCACAAATATACAGCCAATTCACTTTACAGTTTACCCTGTGAAGGGCTTTGGGACGTCCAGAAGACGTGAAAAGCGTTATATCAAATGCGAGGATTATTATTATTATCTCTGTAACCCATCATCTCCTGCCCTCTACCCCCATTTCCTCCTTTGTCTTCCTTGCCCTGCCTCTCCTCTCCCTCTCTCTGTTAGTCCTTAAAAGCCTCTCCCTCCCTCCCAACATGCCCCAGTTCTGACGAGTTCGGGTTGTGGAACCCGAAACTCCGTCTCGCGTTTCCTCTCTCCATTGATGCTGCCTGACCTGCTGAGTGTTCCCAGCTGCTTCACGTTTTTCTTGTAGGATGTTTTCCAGCCTCTGAAACCTTTCAAGCCACAGCCCCCAGAGAAAATGCAACTCCCCTGACCTCCGCGGCTATAAACTATCAGCAGGCAATGTGGCCTCCAACTCTCAGCCTCCGGGCCAAGGAAGACGGGGCCTGGTAACTAAAGGCTGTTTATTTACTGCCCACCTATTCCCAGGCCCTCCCATGGCTCAGTGCCTACAGCCAGTGAAAGGCTAATGAAGGTAGTCTGAGCTGGACAAGCAGTGGGAAAGCAGAACTATACTGTAAAGTGACTGTATATTTGTGGGCGAAACACGGCAGCCAATTGCGCACAGCAGCGTCCCCCACAAACAGCCGTGGATTGAAATGACCAACTTATTCTAGTGTTTTTTTGAAGGGATTATTATTAGGCGCGTGTGTGTGTGTGTGTGTGTGTGTGTGTGTGTGTGTGGAGTAAAGAAACTTGCCCAAGGTTTCGCCCTGACCTGACTAGATTCGAAACACAGGTCTCACGCTTGTAAGGCGAGCGCTCTAACCCACTGAGCTACAGGAGCTCCCCATATTATGATGATTATTATTGCTTTATTTTAAAAGCGAACGTAGAGTGAGGATTGGAGAATCTACTCAAAGTCTCTCATGAGGGTTCCTCCGGACCGGGTGTGGGTTTCTGGCTTTGTAATCCCCACGATACAAGAGCAGCCGCGGGAAATGGATCCTTTAGACACGAGGGCTCAGCTCCAGCTCCACTGGCCCGCGAAACACTGCAGCCGAGGCAGCTGTGGTGTCATGTCAACCAGTGAAAAATAAAACCCATGTTCTCACCGTTAGCCCCAGGCCAGACAAACTGTCATACTACACGTGATACAGTCCAGTAAAGCTCCCTCTACACTGTGCGTCTGTCCGTCCACACTCCCAGGTCAGGGTTGGAGACACAGTAAAGCTCCCTTTGCACTGTGTGTCCGTCCACACTCCCAGGTCAGGGTTAGAGACACAGTAAAACTCCCTCTACACTGTGCGTCCACTCTCTCCAGGTCAGGCTTCGAGACAATAAACCCTGTTCCCCGTTGAGTAATTACATTCACTCGGTATTTGGTGCTGGAGGAAGGAGTGGATTTAGGCTATTCCTATTTTCCCCTCCATTCCACACATTTTCCTAACACCAGGCTCCTGCACTGTGACTAACGGGACAGCATTAGTCCTGCCCTCGGCTCAATTTTCACATCAGTAAACGCTCAAAACAAAACCTTTATTAGAGCTTCCCATGGGATGGGCTGGGCAACTAGACTGCAGCTGCCTCCCCTCCCTCCCCTACCCAACACTCCCCCACCCCCCCACCACCCCCCCACCAAACCTGGAGAAGATGGAGTGGGGGGGGGGGGGTGGGGATCCTTTTCTGGAAGAATGAAAGACAAGGGGCTGTACTTGAGGACTTGTCCAACATCAGGAATGATCACTGGTTTCTCTCTCGGGCTTTCTTTGGTAAACTGGGGAACAGGGTTTATTGTCTCTGGTAAACTTTGATTCTACGATCCTCAGCCTGGAGTGAATGACCTTGTAAGGAAAAGTCTATGTGCAAACTCCCTATTTGTCGCACTCCTCCCTCCACACGCCAGGACTCCGCAGCCTGTGTCTTCTCCCACCCCAGTCTCTGTGACCCTAACACCCCCATCCTTGCCCGATTCCACTGGCTCCCCATCACATAGTTGAAGAAGAAACGGCAGATATCCTGTAGCTCAGTGATTAGATCACTCCTCTTACAAGCGGGAGACCCGGGTTCAATTCCAGGCAGGTCAGGGCGAAACCTTGGGCAAGTTTCCTTACTCCACACGCCTGATAATAATCCTTCAAGAAAAACAATAAATTGTATATTTCAGCCCACAACTGTTCGTGGGACACTTCTGTGAGCAACTGGCTGCCGTGTTTTGTGCAAAAAATATACAGTCACTTTACAGTATACTCCGTGAAGCGCTTTCAGGCATCTAGAAGACATGGAAAGCGCTATATCAAATGCAAGGATTTTTATTACTACAACAACAACAAATTGTATCGCGCCTTTCACATCAGGAGGTCATCCAAAGCGCTGACATTTTTATTAGCGTCCTAATCACTAACCAGTATTGTCGTGTGCCCACCATCACCGCTCATCCCCACATTTCTTGGGTGGGACAGTTTACTGCGTCTCTAACTCCGAGCTAGGGAATGCCTGGATACCTAATTGGGAAGGGTTCTGATTCCCAGCCATCAGATCCCTCACGTAGCCTGTGATGTTTCAAATATTTACACAATGATCGCCTTTGCAACTTCGTCTGATGCCAAATATTTGCGGCTGAGCTGCGCTGGAGATCGGTGTTTATAATATTGACAATAATAAACCTTGCGTTGGCCTAGCCCCCTATCACATCCTTCAGCCCGTTACTGGAAAGTGAACTGACTGTATATTTTGCGGGCGAAGTTGCCGCAGCCCAATTACCAAACAACTCGCAAACAGGTTCCTACTTACTGCTACATAAACAGAGGCGTGTGCGTACAGCAAAGAAACTCGTGTAAGGTTTAGCCCGGCCCAGGAATCGAACCCCAGTCCTCTCACTTACTTGGCGAGAGCTCTAACTTCTACACTGTAGGATTCCATTGTTTGTTCAGAGGCAGCAGCGACACTGACTCGGCAGCATTTAATCAGCATTTAACCTGGGTCAATGGACAGGTCACATTACTTAATCCCTTCTGTCTGTTTCAATCTACCAGCCCTCAATACCACCTTGACTGACTCACCGGCTGGCTGGATGGCGGGCAGGGTGGGTGGCTGTCTGGTGGGTGGGTGGGTTGGCGGGCGGACTGGCTGGCTGGCTGGCAGACGGACGGATGGGTGGGCGGCTGGGTGGATGACTGGCTGGGTGGTTATCTGGCTGGGTGCGTGGGTGGGTGTCTGGCTGGTGGGCTGGGCTGTGACACAACTAGGACAGAGGTGCTACTAAGTCAGCTTTTGGGGAACTCATGTGATAGAGAAAGGCACGTCCTTCATCTGATCACTTCAGAACATGAATTGGTCAGTGAAACACACGCATTACATTAAATGTTGCGCAAGTTTCCTAAACACACACCCCTCTGTTTACCTAGCAGTGAGTTTGTTAGTCAATTGGGGGATTGCTTCGAAAAATATTTTAAAAACAATAGCACTCAATTCACTCAATTCACTTGGTCACTCAATTCAACAACAACAATGCCAACAAGTTACATTTCTATAGCGCCTTTCATGTCGGGAGGATGTCTCAAGGCGCTGGACAGTCATTGTTCCAGACCCGAGCTGGAGTAGGGATCTGGGAGGGTGGAGGGAACGGTGGCATTTGGGGACGACCGATAGGACGGTCAAAGGGGAGGGTCTCGAATGGGTGGAACTTGAAGGAGGCCAGGGAGTGAGCGAGGCGACTGCGGGATGGAATTCCAGAGTAATAATCGCTTGACAATAAACACAAGTAAATAAGAATCACCTCGTCACTCGATCCACGTCTGTTTGTGGGGACGCTGCTGTGCGCAATTGGCTGCCATGTTTCGCCCCCAAAATATACAGTCAATGAATTCACTTTACAGTATATCCTGTGAAGCGCTCTGAGGCATCTCGAAGATGTGATAAAGCTCTGTACGATCCTCGCGTCCTCCCGACGCGAGAGGCGTTCTGTGCATGTCATTTTCTTGTTGTTCTACCAAATGCAAGGTTTAACTCTGATTATTACAGGCTGAGGGGCAGAGATGGAGGATTCGATTGTCTGCGCCTCCGCAGTTTTATTGACCTCCTAATGCAAGGAAATGTCTTGAGAAAACCCACAGAGATGTCTCGAGGATTAAAGTCGAATTTATTTATATTTAATGAGTTCAATATCGAACGCTCTGCTTGCAAAAGCAGCGCTTTTAACGGCTTTTTAATACTCGGTGCATTACGAGGCACATGGCAGATCATGATGGTCTGATCACCGAAGCTTATCGTCGCATTTCCTAACTGCACTCCACAAACCTGCGACCTCTCTGAGAGATTGCCAACAATCTCTGAAGACTTGCTCTTTTGCTCTTAAAGAGCAAGTCTTGTATAATAATAATAATAATAATAATCCTTGCATTTGACAGAGCGGCTTTTCACATCTTATCGACGTCTCAAAGCGCTTCACAGAATTTACCGTAAAGTGAATTGACTGTATATTTGTGGGCGAATATACCTACAAATATGTTTTTTTGGGACGGATTATTATTAGGTGTGTGGAGTAAGCCAAACTTGCCCAAGGTTTCACCCAGACCTGCCTGGATTCGAACACAGGTCTCAGGCTCTCACCATTGAGCTACAGGAGCTCCTTGTATAACTGCATAACCCACGAATAATGATCCTTCATAAGAGCACCTATAAGGTCAAAGTGCTTCCTAGGTAATCGCTGGCAAGTGTGGTGACTGGAGCCCTGAAGCTCAGTAGATGGAGCACTCGCCTCCAAGTCTCCAAGGTTTGATTCCCGGACGGGGCAAAACCTTAGACAAGTTTGCTTACTCCACACATACCCATTCAACTAGCAGTAAGTTGGAACCTGGTTGTTTGTCGATCAGTGGATTGCTTTTATCAGGGATAATAATCCCTTCACAAAAATCAAATAAATAAATAAATAGAAATAATAATTTGGTCACTCGATCCACGACTGTCTGCTGTGCGCAATTGGCTGCCGTGTTTCTCCCACAAAATACAGTCATTACACTTTATAGTATATTCTGAGAAGCGCTGTGTGACGTCACGAAGACATGATAAGGCGTTATATCAAATGCAAGGATATTATTATTATTATGTTTGTTGGCCACTGAGGCACAGTACATTGTTACACAGTGAGGTCTTGTGAAGTGAATGACATTTAAATGGCAGGTGGTCGGTTGACCAGGGAGGGGAAGAAACTACCTTCCCTTTTCCAACAGCGAATCTCATGGGGACCTCAAGTGCTGCTCAGCATCTCCAACAATCCAACATCTCCTCCGTCTGGACTGAGTATCATCTCCTCAGTATGATCTTCAAGTCCCAACATGGGATGGAACTCTGATGCCAGTAAGACTACCCTCTGAGGGGGTCTGTCACGCAAGGGATTAGCAGCACCAACACTTGAAACAAACCTCCCCCTCACTCAGCTCTCCCCACCCCACCCCCAACTCCTCCCCCAACGCAAATGGTTGCTGACCCAAGGCCTAATATCAAGAACTGTCTGACCTCCTGCACCCTCCTTGTTATACAGGGCTCAGCAGACTCAAGGCCAGACAGTGTCACACAGCAACACACTCCGCGCCTGGAAGGTGTGACCTCCCGAACACAAGGAAACGTCTTGAGAAAACCCGTGACACGTGACACCGATGGCTGCCAGAAACACAAGGCCACGCAACGAGCACTCGGTAGCAGTCAAGGCTCCACACAATGAACAGGATGTCCTTCCTACCTCTTGTCCCATTCTCCTCATCGTAGCCGGGGATAAATGGAGGTTTCCTCCGGTGATTGCGGAGGCAAGTCACATTCACACTGAGGGTTCGTGTTTTATATACAGCAAGGAACCGTCTAACTGCAGGGGGGAGGACAACTGGATGTAAAGTGAACTCACTGCCCTGAAGGCGTAGATGTTTAAAGGGCAGGGGAATATTAATAATAATCATAATAATACTTGCGTTCGATTTTGTCGCAAAGATGTGAAAAGCGCTCTAATCAAATGCAAGGATTATTATTAGTGCTATTTATCATTATTTTTCAATTCTTATCATGTATTAGTATCATCATTATAATAATCCTTGCATTTGATATAACGCTTTTCACATCTTCCAGATGTCTCAAAGCGCTTCACAGAACATCCTGGAAAGCTATTTGTGGGTGACACGTGGCAGCCAATTGCGCACGGCAGCGTCGCACACAAACAGCCGTGGATTGAGAGACCAATAAATGGATTTTTTTGGGGGAAGGAATGATTCGGAAAAGCAATAGATTAACGTGGGAAGCAAAGGTATCGGAGGAAATGGTGAACAATTAGGCGATGGAATTAGCAGCTAGGGCGAGTTTCCTCGTTCCCATTGACGACGAATCCCAAAATACTAAATGACATTTCCACGGCACTTTTCACACCGGGAGGAATTCCCGAGGCTCTGACAAGTCGGGATTAAATTAGCAACCGGGTTCCTACTTACTCGCTTTACTCCTCCGCTTACGTGTGGAGTGAAGGAACTTGCCACGACGTTTGGCCTTGACCAGGAATCGATCGGAGGTCTCTCGCTTGTGAGGCGAGAGGGGCTCTGACCACTGAGCTACAGGACTCCCCAACTTTCCTATTCTTACTGTTTCCGTGTTTCTCTGTTTCCATGTCCGAGCGCTGGCACACACAATTGTCATTTGGGAGGGTGACAGCTGGTCCCAAGCCACGTGGGATTGGAGGCTATGAATTAGATTGCAATGAACTGTTTTGATGGGTGAGCTTTGACGACTGTTGTACAGGCTGTGATTGTTACACGAGCTCTTTGCCGACTTTGTCATTAACATCGAGAATAGACTCTCTCTGGATGGTGCTCTGTTTTGGAGCGTTAATAACAAAGCCACTAATGAACTTGTGTAACTCAGCAGAACCGTGTCTGCAGTCACCAAACCTCCTCCCCCCCTCACCCCACCCCCCCACCCCCACTCAGCAAACACTTCATTAAAAATAACCCTAAACTTCCCTCTTCTGAGAGAGTCAGTCACTCATATTTTGTTAAATCAGGAGCCGTCGTTGGGGCCAAAATAGGGAACAGAGTCTGAGGGAGCAGTTTGTATCTTTGTCAGTGAAATCAATACTGGTTAGTGATTAGTGATTAGGAGACTGCTTGTTGTCTCTCCCCCCACCCCACCCCCTACCCCTCACCCCCTACCCACCACCGAGTCCTGTAGCTCAGTGGTTAGAGCACGAGCCTTGCGAGCGTGAGACCCGTGGTTCCAATCCAGGCAGGTCAGGTCAGGTCAGGGCGAAACCTTGGGCAAGTTTCCTTATTCATAGATTCATAGAATTTTACGGCACAAAAGGAGGCCATTCGGCCCATCTAGTCTGTGCCGACTCTTTGAAAAGAGCGATTCAATCCCACTGCCCTGCCCGCTCCCCATAGCCTAATAGACCTGTTCTCCCTAAATAAAGATCTAATTCCCTTTTAAAAGTTGTTATCGAATCAGCCTCCACCACCTTTTCAGGCAATGCATTCCAGATTCGAACAACTCGCTGAGTGAAAACATTTCTCCTCAGCTCCCCTCTACTGCGCCTTGAAACTATTTTAAATTTGTGACCACGAGTCACAGATTCGCCCACGAGTGGAAATAGTTTTTCTCTATTTGCCCTGTCGAAACCCCTCATGATCTTATAAACCTCTATTAGGTCTCCCCTCAATCTTCTCTGCTCCAGAGAGAATAACCCTAGCCTATCTAGCCTCTCCTCATAGCTGAAGTCCCTCAATCCTGGCACCATCCTAGTAAATCTTCGTTGTACTCTTTCCAATGCCTTCACATCCTTTCTGTAGTGTGGTGACCAGAATTGAACACAGTATTCCAGCTGAGGCCTCACCAAAGTCTTATAGAGGTTAGTCAGCACTTCCTGACTTTTGTACTCTATACCCCTATTTATAAAGCCTAGTATCCCATATGCCTTCTTAACAGCCTTGTCTACCTGTCCTGCCACCTTCAACGAGTCACTAACACAAATCCCCAGGTCTCTCTGTTCCTTCACACCATTTAAAATTGTACTATCTAGCCTATATTGCCTCCCTTCATTTCTTCTCCCAAAATGCATCACCTCACACTTCTCTGCATTAAACTTCATCTGCCTTACTCCACACACTCACGCCTAATAATAATCCGCCCAAAAAATATATAACTTGGGCGTTTTAATCCACTGTTTGTGGGGGACGCTGGCTGTGCGCAATTGGCTGCCGCGTTTCGCTCACATATATACAGTCAATTCACTTTACGGTATATTCTGTGAAGCGCTTTAGACTTAGAAAAACGTTGTATCAAAATGCAAGGATTATTATCATTACGTGTATTAATTGTTTTTTCAGTTGACGGCTGTTTGGGGATAAATAAACTTGCTGTGTGCAAGCTTGCTACCGATGAGACACTGAATCAGCGCGAAGCCTATTGAGGAAATGTCAACAGTTTAGGTTCTATATCAACTATCAAGATTAACACAAATCAACCCTCCCATGGCTCGCTTGGGGTCGTGCGGATTGTGCGACATGACGACACAACACTTTGGATGTTAAGTCTCTCTATTGCCGATCACAGTCACATGAAAGGCTTTTAACTGGATGTCATGCGACACCCCATCAGCAGATATAATTGTTGTGTCCGGTTAACAACTACAACAGCAAAATTACACGCTGTACGGTTCCTTTCATGTCGTTTCTCTGCATTCAGATAAACTCAATGGTTAGAGCAACTGGCTTTGCGAGCGTTGGCACCATAAGGGGCTATATCAAATGCAAGGATTATCATTATCGAATCCTTACCTACGAGGAAACTATATCTCCCACTCACGGCACACTATAATAACTATATTATATTAACCATCTCAGTGGATATTTTCCAGGGGTAATATAATTCCTTCAAAAAAAAAAAAATTTGGTCACTCAATCCCCGACTGTTTGATTGAGCGCTATCAAATTGTGACTGTGCTGCGTTTCACCCACAAAATACAGTCAATTCACTTTACAGTATGTTTTGAAGATGTGATAAGCTGTGTATCAAACGCAAGGATTATCATTATCAACGAGGGATACGGGCCAAAGGCGGGCAATTGGGAGTTGAGGTACAGATCAGCCATGATCTTATAGAATGGTGGGACAGGCTTGAGGGGCTGAATGGCCTGTCGTCTGAACACAGCCACAGAAAGTCAAACATTCCAATTATTCCAAATAACATCTTATTATTTGGGTCAGAAGTGCTTTGCGTCAATTGGATTAGTTTTGCACCACTGATAGAAACTGATTTAATATGTTACATAAAGAGCAGAGAAAGAGGTATTGTTGCCGATGCCCAGGCAGTCATTACACAGACTCGGCTTGGAATAAGACAAGTTATATTTTAGCGGCTTAAACACAGGGTTTACTTCTCACAGTTTAGGTCAAAACGGAGTCATGTAGCTCAGTGGTTAGAGCACTCGCCTTACAAGCATGAGAATCCAGCCAGGTCAGGAGGAAACCTTGGGAAATTTTCCTTACTCCACAAACAT
The DNA here is from genome assembly GCA_035084275.1 of Hydrolagus colliei. NCBI lineage: Eukaryota > Metazoa > Chordata > Chondrichthyes > Chimaeriformes > Chimaeridae > Hydrolagus > Hydrolagus colliei. Next base: position 715,912 of record CM068770.1, on the reverse strand, counting down.
GCCTAATAATAACCCCTCCAAAAAAAAACACAATCCAAAAATTGGTCTTTTGTGGGGGACGCTGCTGTGCGCAATCGGCTGCCGCGTTTCGCCCACAAATATACAGTCAATTCACGTTACAGTATATTCTGTGAAACGCTTTGATACGTGTAGAAGATGTGAAAAGCGCTTTGTCAAATTCAAGGATTATTATCATTAATATTAATATAACCCAGGGAGGTTTGAGAGTCAGACAGCGTGGGGAACTGAGCTGAAACTCAACCCGTCCAATAACATCCTCAGCCGTCAAACCGAGACCCAAACTAGAGAGCACCTGGTCGGGATTCGTACCATTGTTCCCAATTAGAGTCACAGGATGTCCTATTTCTGGTCAAGAGAACAGGCAGATAGATACCCTTGAGACAATTCGATCCTATTTAGTCAATGCCACTGAAGACAAACACAGTCTACACAAAGAGCGTTGCCTCCTCACCCCCACCCCACCCCCATCTCCCATCAGGTGCCAATCATCGAGGGACGGTGGGTGTTATTTTCAGGTCTTGGGTTGTCTGACAGTTGGCTTGTGGGTTGCTGGGGGTGGCAGTGTTACACACACTGCGTTGCGGTTGAGATACCGACCAACAGTATAACCAAATCCCGTGAGCTCTATCAGGCTGTTGGCAAGTTAGCAAAGTTGCCACATGAATGTGGTTATAAAACAGCCGTTGGGATGTGTAACAGCAACGCTACTGAGAGGCGCTACTGAACCTAAAGCTACAGCGAGTACAGAGAGATAGGGCAAATTAGCCCAAACACACACATATCAGCTTATGGCGTCTTCGAGATGCCATAACAGTCTTCACAGAAAACCCAGCAAAAAGTGAACAGACAAGTATATTTGTGGGTGAAACACGGCAGCCAATTGTGCACAGCAGAGTCCCCACAAACAGGTGTGGATTGAGTGACCAAATTCTTATCACTATTTTGATGTATGTTTAAGGTATTATTATTAAACGTTAACTCACTTTCCCTTCTCCAGGGAGCCTTACATTGTCCTAATCCCAACACGGGGGCGTTTCTCTACAGGATGCAGGAAATCTCTTCCCACAGGGAATGTTGGAGTAAACCCTGTCTCACAGCTGGTACCTGGGGGTGGGGGGGGGGAGGAGGTCAGAGACAGCGCTCAGCATCACTAGACACACAGCTCAGGGGTGGGGGGAGGTAGGGGAGCGAGGGAAACGACAATATACCCTCTGGGAACTAATTACTTTGACATACAATGGAGCAAATTCCCTCCAGGGACAGCTGTGTGCCATCTGGCTTCTCCCCCCCCTCACCACTGAAACAATCTGATTTATTCCAACTCTTAAATCCCACTGTTTCCACTCCTCTCAGACAGGGACTTCATGCCCCCATAGGCGTGTGTGTGTGTGTGTGTGTGTGTGTTTAAGGGTGACTTAGTCTTCAGTCGTTACCTCAAATGCCCTGTTTCGTCCACAAAATATACAGTCACTACACCTGATAGTATATTCTGTGAAGCGCTTTGAGATGCCATAAGGTGTTACTTTAAATTTACTCAATTTACTCAATCCCCGACGGTTTGTGCGACACCGCTGCGCGCAATTTAGCCGCCGCGTTTTCACCCCCCCCAAAAAAAATGCCTCGAAGACCTGACAGGGTGCGATATCAAACGGATTATTATCGAGTGAGGTTTCGGATGGATGACGGGGCGTCTAGGCGTCCGGTTGATTGTTCTCCAGATCAGAATGTATTGTTTCCTCACGAAGTTAACGATCTCCGCCCGACGTGAAAGGCAGGCGCTCGAGGAAATGCAGTTGCGTCGATGTTGTTGTCAACAAGGCCTGCATTTCAACCCACGGCTGTTGGCCGGGGACACTACTGTGCGCAATCGGCTGCCCAATTAGAGACGCCGAGAAGACGTAAAAAGCTCTCTATCGAACGCAAGGATCATCATTATTATTATTATTATTATCAGATGACTGCGCTCTGACTCCCAGCCTCCATATGTTGGCAGAGATTTCCCCTGCAGCACACGCCTCATTACAAGCACACAAATGTCTTGGCCGATAAAGGACTGTTATGATGCTAACGAGCGTACGCAGTAATTAAAGAGTGGGATAATGCAAGTGATTGATGTAACGAAGGAGGGAGGCAGAGCTTTCCCCGTCTGGGAATCCAATTTCTCCTTTAACCTCCTGACACTCTATTGTTTATAGTCAAGCCGGACTTCCTCTGTTATAATAATAATCCCGGCATTTGATATAGCGCTTTCCACGTCTTCTAGACGTCCCAAAGCGCTTCACGGGGATACACTGTAAAGTGAAGTGACTGTATATTGGTGGGCCAAACCCGCGCGGCAGCCAATTGCGCACGGCAGCGTCCCCCCCACACAAACAGTCGTGGGTTGAAATGACCAATTTTCTTATTGTGGTTTTTGTTTGGATTATTATCAGGCGCGTGTGTGTGTGTGTGTGTGTGTGTGTGTGTGTGGTGTGTGTGCGTGTGTGTGCGTGTGTGTGTGTGTGTGTGTGTATGTGTGGTGTGTGTGTGGAGTAAGGAAACTTGCCCAAGGTTTCACCCTGACCTGCCTGGATTCGAACACCGGTCACACGCTTGTAAAGCGAGCGCTCTAATCACCGAGCTACAGGACACCCCGCTCCCCTCTCACTGTTTCCCCACTCGCCCCCCCCCCCTGCCACCCCCACTGCCCACACACAGTCCCACTGAACCTCCCTTATCCTGATAGCCAATCACTATGTACAGTCTGTTCAGTCTTCTGTACCCAGGTCAGGTACAGCACAGCCTCAGTCTGACGCACACATTTACAGGGGGAGGCCATTCAGTCCCTCAAGCCTGTTCCGCCACAGGTCTCCGTACCTGAAACTTCATTACCCGCCTTTGCTCCATACCAATTGACGTGAGAGCCTTGCAACCCAAGCCAGGCTGATAAACTCTCATCTACGAGAACCCCCCCACCCACCCCAATCCCTCTCAACACAGGCTGATGTGCTGAGGGGAGGGGGCACTGCGGAGGGGAGGGGAGGGGGCACTGCGGAGGGGAGGGGAGGGGCTGAGGGGGAGGGGAGGGGAGGGGCTGAGGGGGAGAGAGCAGCTCCTGGGGGTGGGTCCCAGGCACAATATTAATAATAATAATGAAAAGCGCTGAATATAAAAATGAAAGCCATATTATTTATTATAATAATAAACCTTGCGTTTGATCTAGCAACAAATCACATCCTCTAGACCGCGTCTCAAAGCACTTCACAGAACACACTGCAAAGTGAATTGACTGTATATTTGTGGGTGAAACAATTCAGGCCTTTTCTCCGACGCTTGGTGCTTCAGCCCCTCCCCCCCCCCCCTCCCCTTCTCCCCCCCTCCCAATTCAAAATCATAAATATCTGACACAGTGACTGGACCCTCTATATGCCCTGAAACACAAAGAACCCCTTTGTCAACCAATCATTGCCGAGACTGTAACTCAAACCTTCTGTTTTACTTATCTGTGAACGGCCTGCAGCTGCTTTGGGGAAATAAACCCCTTTTGCCACTTTCTGAGCGGGTGGTGGGGGGTGACCCGAGCTGGGGTGGGGTGGGGTGGGGTGGGGGTGATGAGGACTAGGCTGGAGTGAGGTGCGGGGATGTCTTGGGAAAGTTTCCTTACTCCACACGCACGCGCCTGATAATAATCCGCTCCCCCCCAAAAAAAACCCAACTACGAATAACAAAAATTGTTCATTTCAACCCTCGGCTGTTTGTGTGTGTGGGGGCGGGGGGGGGGATGCTGCTGAGAGCCATTGGCTGCCGCGTTTCGCCCACAAATGTACAGTCACTTCACTTTACAGTATATCCTGGGAAGCGCTTTGAGACGTCGATAAGATGTGAAAAGCCGCGATATCGAATGCAAGGATTATTATTATTATTATTATTATTCTGTCGGTAACCGGGCTTTTATTGACAGTGATAGTAATGCTTGCAATCGATACGGGGCCTTAATCACAGATATCGAGATGCCTCAAAAGCACTTCACAGAATATATGTGTATTTTGTGGGCCAAACACGGCAGCCCAGGGCCTCACAAACAAGTCATGGAGTGACCACAGTTTTGTTGGGGGAGAAATCGCAGAGCGATCTGCCAATCCTCTAACAACTTACTGCTGGTAAACAGAGGAGTATGTGCGGGGTAACCAAACTTTTGCTGACGGGGAATCAAACCCTGGTCCTCTCGCTTGTGAAGCCAGTCAGTTCTCTCACCTCCCAGCGGTGACGCCATTACGGTATCTCTCCCATTTCACCATTTGTGCAGAGAGTTGAGGAACAGCACACCACAAACAGCCATCCCTTCATCTGCCCTTCATCGGGCACCATGTCCAAGGATAGGGCGATATCATTTTAACGTCTAAGAACAATAATAATAATAATCCTTGCATTTGATATCGCGGCTTTTCACGTCTTCTAGACGTCGCAAAGCGCTTCACAGAAGGTACTGTAAAGTGAACTGACTGTCTATCTGTGGGCGAAACGCGGCAGCCGATTGCGCGCAGCAGCGTCCGTCCCCCCCCCCCCCCCCGCCCACAAACGGTCGTGGTTCGAAATGACTAATTTTTTTTTGGAGCAAATATTATCCCGTCCTTCCTGTCTCGTTCGCGAATCAATGTAAAAATACGATAAGCTGATTCAACAATGACTCACCAGCAGCTTCCACATTAGTCACTGCTGTGCGCAATTGGCTGCCTCGTTTCACCCACAAAATACAGCCACTACACTTTGCAGTGTATTCTGTGAAGCGCTGTGAGCCGTGGCGAAGATATAAGACACTGCATCTTACAGGAGCAAGGATTGTACAGGAGCAAGGGATATAATAATTATTATTAGTAGACAATAAAATGATGTCACCCTTTCCTTGGCCATGTTCCTATTACAATAGAGAAAGGATTTCCTCTCCCAATAATAACAACAATGAAAATCCTTGCATTTGATACGGCGCTGTTCACATCTTATCGACGTCTCAAAGCGGCTTCACAGAATACACTGTAAAGTGAATCGACTGTGTATTTGTGGGCGAAACGCGGCAGCCAATTGCGCACAGCAGCGTCCCCCCATAAACAGTCGTGGGTTGAAAATGACCTATTTTTTATAGTGGTTTTTTTTGGACGGATTATTAAGGTGTGTGTGTGTGTGTGTGTGTGGAGTAAGGAAACTTGCCCAAGGTTTCGCCCTGGATTCGAACACAGGTCTCATAGGTCTCATTAAGGCGATTGCTCTAACCACTGAGCTACAGGAGCTCCATAATAACAGTAATACTGTTCCCGGTCACTAACAACAGCAGTTTCCAGTGAATCAATTTCAACGTCAGGAGACGCGATAACAAAATATTAGTATCATTACTGTAAACAGCTCCTGAGTTCATTATACTCTGAGTTCCGGATGAAAACCTCTCTGTGTGTGTGGGTGGGTCAACAAGCCTGTCTGACTGGACACCTGAGCAAATAGCTCAGCGTAAGGGGGAGAGGCCTGGGGGAGAGAGGGGGAAGGGGAGGGGACAGAGAGAGACAGAGGGAGAGGTCTGTGGGGAGAGAGAAGTACAGGATAACAGTGACAACTTGCATTTATATAGCGTCCCTCACCCAGGGATAGAGCTCCAGAGTGCTTGAAATGTTGTAGGAGAGAGAGAGATTTGAGGAGAGAGTGAGATAGGGATGGGGGGGGAGGGGGGGGGAGAGAAAGAGAGAGAGAGAGGACAACAGCAAAATTACAATTACTGCCTCTCTCTGAACTATCTTCAGGTCAGACATGCAGAGTCTGACCTGAAGATAGTTCAGAGAGAGAGAGAGAGACAGTCTGTGTATTGAGTTAAGAGTGAGATAAATGAGTCTGATTGGGAAAGCAGCGACACTAACAGCGACAGTCAACGACATCCTGTGATCGTGTTGGCATCAGAATGCCAACACGATCAGCCGGGGGCGTCTAACACACACGGAAACCCCATCACCTGCTTCAGAGTGTCCGGCGATATAGCGACATATTGGTTATATCGGTATAATACCAACTTTTTTAACTTACCTGATCGCCAGCATTGCAAACCTCCTGGCGTAGAGTACGCACGTGGGAATGCGCGCGCATACACAGGATAAAAAAAACCTGGTGATATCGATATATCGGTGGGCTCATATCGATCCACCGATATATCGATATCGGAAAATTTCCATATGGCCAGGACCCTACGTAAGAGTCTCCCAAACTACTTGAAAGTCTCCAGCTGAGAATCCCATATCTCCCACCTACACAAGGAGATTCCGGAGATAGATTATTGGAATGGAATGTGCGCTCTGTCTCTCTCTCTGTCTCTCTCTGTCTCTCTCTCTGTGTCTCTCTGTCTCTCTCTCTGTGTCTCTGTCGGATGTATCCTTAGTTGATCTAATTCCGGAGACGGTGAAGCACAGGTTGGCACTGGCTTGTGGGTTGACGGGGGGGGGGGGGGGGGGGGGGGGGGGGGGGGGCGGGTGGGGTGGGGAGGGGGGGAGGCGAGGGAGCGGGAGGAGGTGAGGAGGGGTAACTGCGGGAGTCTAACCCGTTAATCGATCGGCAACGTTAATCGAGCCGTCGATATCCACCCCCGCTTTTCACCGTCCCTGAAACCAGAGAGGTCTGAACCTCGGCCGGGGAGAAGACAGAAGACAGAACAGCTGATAAAAACAACAACACTCACGAATTCCCACCAGCCCTGAGTTGACACTCCGCTTCTCACTGAGGGCCCGACTGTGCCACCGGTGAAGGTTGTTTTGTTTTTATTTGAACTGAAACCGATGCCATTCGCAGCGATTCAGAGACCAACTCATCACCTCGACATCTCAGCCTGCGGTGGCTCTGTCGTTACCTCCCCACGCAGAGGCTCGCACAGAGGAGAAACAGAGGAGAGTCAGAATCCAGGCTGAGAAATCACCTGAGTGTCAACAGCCACTTGGGTTTCAACATCATCCTGTAGTCCCTCCACGCCCCAGCCTCCACACCACCCCTCCCTCCCTCCCTCCCTCCCTCCATCCCTCCCTCCCTCCCTCCCTCCCTCCCTCCCCACTCCCTCGCCTCCTTCAAGGCCGGTCTCCAGACCCTCCTCCTCGACCGTGCCTTCTCCTGCCCTCCCAAATCTCTCCCTCCCCTCCTAACTCTCTCCCACCCCTCCCGCCTACCCCTCTCCCCGTCTCGGGTCCCGTGCTGACTGTTCAGCGCCTTGGGATGTCCTCCCGACGTGAAAGGCGCTGAATAAATGTAACTTTGTTGCCTTGGGTCATCGTCCAAATCGGTCATTTCAAATCCACGGCTGTTTGTGGGGGA
>CM068770.1:622903-708380 GCA_035084275.1 Hydrolagus colliei | reverse complement strand
TACCTGGAATCTCAGGTTGTTGATGTCCTTCTATCCCCCCCCCCCCCCACCCCACCACCCTGTGCTCTCTCTCTCTCCCCCTGCGTTCTCTCTCTCCCCCTGCGCTCTCTCTCTCTCTCCCCCTGCGCTCTCTCTCTCTCTCCCCCTGCGCTCTTCTCTCCCCTCTTCTCCCCCTGCGCCTCTCTCTCTCTCCCCCTGCGCCCTCTCTCTCTCTCTCCCCCTGCGCCCTCTCTCTCTCTCTCCCCCTGCGCCCTCTCTCTCTCTCCCCCTGCGCTCTCTCTCTCTCCCCCCCCTGCGCTCTCTCTCTCTCTCCCCCTGCGCTCTCTCTCTCTCTCCCCCCTGCGCTCTCTCCTCTCTCTCTCCCCCTGCGCTCTCTCTCTCTCTCTCTCCCCCTGCGCTCTCTGTCTCTCCCCCTCTGATTTCTGGGCTGTTTATAAAGGAGCCTCGGCGGCTGCGGGAACTGAACCGTTTGAATTTCGCGCCAGGTTCAGGCGCCCTTTTTACTAGAGATGGGAGGGGGTGGGGAGAGTAACTAACTGGGGGGGCAGCCCAGGGAGGGAGGGCAGATGGGGGGGGGCGGTAACTAACTAAGGGGCTGAGAGCAGGGCTGGGGAGAGGGGGAAAGGGGGCAAGAGAGGTAGGTGAGGTGGGGGGGGTTACAGGGAGGCAGAGAAGGAAGAAAGGGTTTAAGGGAGGGATGGGGGGTGGGGGGGGAGGTAGGGGGTGACAGGGAGGGAGTGGGATGTGGGGGGGGGGGGGTAAGTGAGTAATTGGGGGGGTAAGATAAAGGAGGGGAAGGGGGTTTGTATTGAATAATGCGCCCTCCCTCTCCCCAGCAGAGAGCTTCAGTCTGGGGGGGGGGGGGGGGGGGTATTACTGTATATTGAAGTCTAGCAGCTCAGAGTGTTACCCTGTCCTTATGAAGGGGCTAAATATGCAGCTTGTTCTTTATAAAATACCCCCCCCCCACCCAAATCACAGACTGTTATAATCTGTGAGTGTGTGTGTGTGGGGGGGGGGGGAGAGGGATAGAGGGATATATCACAACCCCACCCCCCCCCCCCCACCAGTCAGTTACAGACTGGAATCTAAATCCACCGCTGGGTGTTAATCCAGGTAACTGTGTTTAAGTGTGTGTGAGAGTGTAAGAGTGTGTGTAAAAGTGTGTGAGAATGTAAGTGTGAGAGAGAGTGTCAGTGAGAGTGAGAATGTAAGTGAGAGAGAGTGCGTCAGTGAGAGTATGTGTGAGAGTGTAAGGAGTGTGTAAAAGTGTGAGAATGTGTGAGAAGTGAGAGAGAGTGTGTCAGTGAGTGTGTGTGTGAGTGTTTTTTAAAATGTGTGAGAATGTAAGTGTGTGAGAGAGAGTGTGTCAGTGAGAGTGTGTGTGAGAAAGGTGTGTGTGAGAAAGTGTGTGTGAGAGTGTAAGAGTGTGTAAGAAAGTGTGAGAGTGTAAGTGTGTGAGAGAGAGTGTGTGAGGTGTAGTAGTGTGCGTGAGAGAGTGTGAGGGTTTGTAAAAGCGTGTAAATGTGTATAAGAGTGTGTGTGTGTGTGTGTGTGAGAGTATTTATGGAACAATAACACACCTATCCCAATGGCCGCCAAGGCTTCTCTACCCGGTAAAGAATAATAATAATTCTGGCGTTTGCGACAGGCGCTGTATCACGTCGTTGAAACGTCTCAGAGGAATATCCCGTGAAGTGTGGGTGACTGCCAATGCGACAGCCAAGCGCACACGGCAGAGGCCCCTCCCGACCACGCATAACCGGATCGACGATTTGAAATCAATTTAATTTAAATTTTAAGTGGGCTGTTTGTGGGAGGCTGCCCTGCCACACCACAACATACATTCAACAGCAAAACACTCTCAGCCTGAGTCTCTCTCACACACACACAACACACACACACGCACGCACACACAGAGCACAGACGATAATTCGCTTTACAGCAGATCCTATTAAGACAACAACAACAACAACTAGAATCATAGAATCATAGAAGTTCAGGGATATACATCAACTACTTTGATGTATATCTCTCCCTCCCTCCCTCCCTCCCTCCCTCCCTCCCTTCCTCCCTCCCTCACTCCCAAGCCGGACGGCGCCTCAGAGCGCTTCCCAATAACGGATCTCGGACCGAGCCGGGGGGGAGAGAGAGAGGTGACCAAAAGGCACGGTCGAAGAGAAAGGTCTTTAGCTGAGAACTGAAACTGGGAAGAGAGGGAAGGAGGGTGAGGGGGGGGGGGGGGGGGGGGTGTGACGCGAGGGAGAGACGAAGGAGCGAGGAAGGGAGTTCCAGAGACAGACGTGATAAAACGCTGTGTATCACATAAGGAATGTTATATTAGCATTATTATTAAATGAACTGAAGATTAGAGAATGAAGATTTAGACTTGATAGACACAGGCAAAAGGACGTCCTCCCAATGTGAAAGGCAATCTATAAACAGAATTTTGTTGTCTCTCTATCTCTCTGTCTCTCTGTGTCTCTCCCTCTCTCTCTATCTGTCTCTTGTGTCTCTCTGTGTGTGTGTGGTGTGTGTGTCCTCCCCGTCTCTCTCTGTGTGTGTGTGTGTGTGTGTGTCTCCCTCTCTGTCTGACTGACTTGACCTCCTGTAACCACAGAAACACACGGTGAGTGTGAGGCACCTGTACATGTCTGGGCCTGTCTCCTCCATACATCAAACCCACAAATTAATCCATAGGAATTCAATCCTCTCACTGTCAGAGGCAACGCAGCCCCCCCCCCCACCCACCCTCCCACATACATACAGCCCACCCCGACACACACAGCCCCCACTACACATATAGCCCCCCTCCCTCCTACGTACACAGCACCCCCAACCCATCACACACACAGCCCACAAGCCACTGTTTACAGCGGCAGCTACACACAAACCCTGTTTTCAGTGGATTCGCAGATCGCGTTTCCGTTTGGGAAATAATCCCTTAAAATATACCTTGGGGGGGGGGGGGGGCACGATTGGCTGCTGCATTCTGCCCCACAAAATATACCGTACATTCGCTTCCCTCTACAGTGTGTCCCCTGAAGCGTATTCAGACAACAACAGCCACAAAATTGACATTGATAGAGCGAGTCGGGAGAACGTCCCAAGGCGCTGGAACTCTGATAACGCGCTGTATGAAATGCATGGGATTATTATTATTAATATTATTCTACGACGGGGACGAATCTGCGGCTGTGACTGTGAGCCCCGTGAGGCCTCTCTACCCCTGCCTGGCCACCCGAGCCAGGTTATCGCGCAATCGTGGGTGGTTTGGAACTGACTGTACCTTGCCGTGCGGCTGAGGTAACGCGGGCGTGTTATATGGGCAGAGGTTTTTTTTAAAAAAATAACTTAACTTGCCATTGTTCCTGCGCTCGGAGCTGTTGCGTTAGCAGGTAATCTGTGGGCCTGCCGGCCAGACCTGCCGGAGAACTCGACCTCTCATCCACACACAAACACATCCCAGCCATTACCATCACAATCTCCACTCTCTACTCTAACCTCATTCCCTGCTCTCTCGTTAGTAGAGACATTTTGATGGTTTATCTGACAATCAACCCGGGGGTTCCTAATGTACAGCTAGGCAAACAACAACAATATATTCACACATCACCAGTGAATTTAAAAAGCTGAGAGTGAAACAAACGCTTCCTAAATATATAAACCCTATGGTTATTGTTGCTGATCTGTTTGGCTGACATCTCCCTCCCTCCCTCTCTCTCGCTCTCAACATTGTCCTGTTTAACAGTTCATTAAGAACATGTGAATGTAATAAGGCAATGAGGCCAGCCTCCTCTCTTGCTATAAAAGTCACAGCAACGAGACTGATTGAGGTTTCCCAGAGGGTGGTTTTGAGATTTTATTTCGTGTGAGGTACGTTCATAGTTTTAAGATCCAGGGGTGGTGGGGGTGTTTTCTGTGTGTATGGAGTGATTGTAATTTTCCCCACTTCATCGCTGCGGAGAAGGTGGCTTGTGATTAGCAGCTGTGAGAATTAACTCTATTTGTTATGCGACAGCGGCCTGGGAGAATGTCTCGAAAGCGCTTCCTCAGGATTTACTGTAAAAGTGGATATGTAGAGAAAACCCAGTCTTGTTTAATTGAATCATTTAAAAAAAAAAAGAAAAAATGGTCATTTCTAGTTCTGGTCTAACTTTATGAGACATTAATGGGATATGGGGGGAGGGTCAACTCATTATATTCTGATTGGTTTATAGTTTTCTTACATCCTCCAGCCACCCTGGGTCTCTCCAACAATAATACGGTGGTATTTTTTTTATTAAGTGGCTGGTATGAAGGTATCAAGCAGATGCATATAGGTAGGTGGCAGAAGGTATTAAAGAGTGGAGTTCCTGTGGCTCAGTGGTTAGAGCACTCGCCTTACAAGCGTGAGACCTGTGTTCGAATCCAGCCAGATCAGGGCGAAACCTTGTTGCACGTTTCCTTACTCCACACACGCACACGCGCGCCGTAATAATCCTTCCCCAAAAAAACACACTAATAATAAATCGGTCATCTCAATCCACGGCTGTTGTTGTGGGGGGGGGGGGGGGGGGGACGCGGCTGTCAGTGCGCAATTGGCTGCCGCGTTTTCGCCCACAAATATATACAGGTCAATTCACTTACAGTCTATTCTGGGAAGTGCTTTGAGACGTCGACAGGATGTGGAAAGGCTCGCTATATCGAATGCAAGGATTATTATTATTGTTATGCACAGTTTGCTCAGCAGGTGGTGGTCTTTATCCTGTGTTGGACTGACAATGGAAGCGAGATCGCTAGGGGGAGTGACTGCTGACCCGGGTTTTCAGTCTCGTGATGCTCTGTTCTGATTTCCTGATTGGATTCATTAGCTAACTAGGTCTTACCTTGATTGAACTCCAGCTCAGGTGACTGCCCAACTCCCCCCCCCCCCCCCCCCTCCAAACCTCTGGGATGTGGTCCTGTGTGAGGAACACGTTGTTGTCAATGTTCTTGTGCAATGACGATGGTTCTCGGTCAAACTGACTCCCTTTCATAATCCGAACGCGAACAGAGCACGTTCCCAGGGTTTATGTTAGAGGGGAGGGGGGTAGAGAGAGCGAGGAGCTGCTCTGATCTTTTCAAGAGCTTTAAGGTTAGTCTTACATGGAGGGAATGGTTACGCCCTTTGGAACTCCAATGCCCCGCTTCACACCTACTTCAAAACCCATCACAAAACCCTCCTTTGACTATTACCCAGATCTAAACCCCCAGTTTAGATCCAAATCCCTGACTGTCTAGTGCCTCGGGATGTCCTCCTGACGTGAAAAGCTCTGTATAACAACAAGAGAATGACACTTGAACAGCGCCTTTCATGGACAGTCATCGTTTCAGACCCCGAGCTGGGGACAGGGGGAGGGCGGAAGGCGAGGGGAGAGAGGGAGGGATCTTGAGTGGTCAATGGGAGCCTTTGAAGAGGAGGGTCTTGACGCGGGACTTGAAGAAAAGGGAGGGAGGGAAGGAGGGGACGAGGCGGGGGGGAGGGGACTGCGGGATGGAGTTCCAGAGGTTGGGGGGGCAGAGAGTGGGGGCTGAAGGATCGCCCGCCAATTTCTTATTGTTGTCTATCTACCCCCCCAGCCAGTTGCTGTTGGTCAGTGTGAGGTCTCACCACACGATGAAGGAGGAGATCGCAGCGACAGTGGTGTTTATCTCCAGGCTGGTGAGGAAGGGGGGCCGTGTGGGCTGCAGGAAGATGAGCAGGTTTGGGGGCCGTTTGACCAAGATCCTATTTGAAAAATACAAGAACCATTGGTATCCGGACACCCCCCAACCGTGGCCAGGCTTACCGGGTGAGCCCCCCCCCCCACCTCCCCCCCCCACCCACCACAACCCACCCACCACCTACAGCCTCCCCAAAACACCAGCGAAACTCCCTCACATCCCCCCCAAACATCCCCAAATCTGGTGAGACTCCTCACCACCTGAATGCCTTCTCCTCTCCCCCATTGCCATCCATCCTGGGAGGCTACCCCCTCATCCCCCCACCCCCTCCTGCTCCCACTCCCCCCTCCATCACCCCCTTGCCCCCTCCCCTCCTGCTCCCACTCCCCCTCCACCACACCCTTGCCCCCTCCCCTGGTGAATACTCTCCACTCTTCAGATCCAGAACTTCCAAGTGAGGTCAATCACACCAACTGGGGAACAGTTTCTTCTCCAGCGGGTGGGGGGGGGGTGGGGGGGAAAGCCTTGTTGCAGTGAGTGTGAAGCCCCCCTCCTCTCTCTCTCTCCTTCCCCCCCCACTCCCCCCCCCACCCCTGGCCCAGGGTGTATCCGGGTGAACACAGTGCAGCCTGTGGACCGGATGTTGCTTCAGGCCTGTGAGGAGAGCCAGGTGGACTATTCTGCCCTCGAGCTGCCGAGGGAGCTGACGATCTGGGTGGATCCTCACCAGGTTTGCTGTCGGTAAGTTATTCCTGTTCCCCCCCCCCCCTCCTCAGCCACCGGCTCCGGTAACCAGCCACAGGTCACTGCGCCTTTTGTGCGCATGTAGTCACTTTTGTGTAGTGTGTGTGTGAGTTGTAACCAGCACACACGCAGGGGAGGGGAGAGTTTGTGGGATGTGTGGTTGGTTGGTGGGGGTGGGGGGGGGGGGGGAAGGGGGGGGGGAGGGGGGTTGGGGATGGTGGGGGAGGTGTTGTTGTGTGTGGGAGTGTGTGTGTCTGGCTGGCTGACACGGTTGGCTGCGAACAACAATAATAATCTTTGCATTTTTGATTCACGTCTTCTAGACGTCTCAAAGCGCCTCACAGAATGTACTGTAAAGTTTAATTCACTGTAATATATTTGTGGGTGAAACTCAGCAGCCAATTGCGTACGGCAGCGTCCCCTCCCCCCCCCCACAAACAGTCGTGGATTGAAATTACCAATTTATTATCATTTTGCTTTTGGAGAGATTAGAATTAGGCGTGTTGGAGTGAGAAAACTTGCCCAAGGTTTTGTCCTGCCTGGATTGCTGGAATGGAATGCGCACTCTCTATCGCTCTCTCACCCTCTCCCCCCGCCCCCCACCCCCCACCGCCCCTCTCTTCCCCATCCCCCCACCCTCCCTGGAGAGAGAGATTCCTCCTGTTTACCTAATTCCTTGCCTCGCTTGTTCGAGCCCTGACTTCCCTTGTTTGAGCCTTGACCCCCCCACCCCCCCCTTGCTGTTCTCAGGTGTGGGGAGAAGAATCAGCCATTCACTGTGACCAAGTTTGCCAAGGTGACGACCAAGACTCCGAGATCTTCAGGGACATTAAACGTGCGGCTGAGATGGCGTCCTGGGACTACCCCTCGGGCACATCCTCCGATGAGGAGATTCTCCGTGAACCGGTGAATGACCAGACCCCGGAGCCGGAGGTGGGGAGAGAGGGCAACTACAATCGGGAGAGATCGGGGCCAACATTCCCATCGTCCAAACCCTAACAGTGTCCACAATGAGCGTTTCAGGAGAGACGAGTGGGAGCGCGGGGACTGACGAACCCCAGAAAATCCAGAGAGTTCACAACCCCAACAGTATTTACCAGGTACTGGGGCCAGGAGTGGGGGGGGTGCGGGGGTGGGGGGTGGGTTCAAATTGCGGATGGAGGGGAGGAACGGGCTGGCTGATATGGTTATTCGTTTTCACATTTTTAATAATGGCCGAGACTGACTGTGGGTCGGGTGGGAGTTGGGGGCAGGGAGTTGGTTTGTGGGTGGGGTGGGTGGGTGGGTGGGTGGGGGAGGGAGGGAGGGGGGGAAGGTGGTTGAAAGCACAGTCGAAGAGGAAGGTTTTCAGGTGGGACTTAGAAAGGAGGAGAGGGGGCAAGGCAGAGGGATTGAGGGGAGAGCGTTCCAGAATTTGGGGGTGTAGTGGCTGAAAGCGTGACCTCTGATGCTGGGATGGAGGGTGTGAGGGACGAGCAGGTGCCAGTCGAGGTGCTGAGCAGTTGGTGGATTGGTGGGTGAGGAGATGAGGAGGGAGGGAGGGAGGTGCCAAGGAGTCAAGGGATTTGAACACGAGTGTGAGGATTTTGAAGTCGGTCTGTTTGTTGATGGGGAGCCAGAGTTTGGGTGGCAGAGTTGGATCGGTTGGATCTCCAGATGGTGGAGCTGGGGAGACTGGCGAGGAGAGAGTGGTAATCCAGGCGGGAGGTGACAAGCGTTCCAGCTTCAACCATCTCCCTGGGGAGCCTGTCCCACTGGTTCACTATTCGCTCGCTGTAATAGTGTTTGCGTAGATTTGTTATGAATTTCGCCCCCCTTCAATCTCGGGCCGTGTCCTCTGAGTTTACTATTCTGGACAAGTTGACACAGCCTGTCCTGATCTCTCTTGTCCTGGCATCTTCAGAATCTTAAAAGACAGCAATCACATCTCCTCTCAATCTTCTCTTTTCCAGGGTTAACACGCCCAATTTACTTAGTCTCTCCTCACAGTCCAGACCTCACACGTTCCCTCAATCATTTTGGTGATCAAACCTAGATCCTCTCACTGGTGAGGTGAGTGGTCTCATCACTGAGCTGAGGGACTCCAGTTGCCAATGCCTCTCTGCTAACGTCGGCCGAGTTTCCTTGCCGGAGTTGCCTGTTTCCCTAGCAGTGAGTAGTCGATTGGCTAATTGCTTTTCCGGGTGGCGGGGGGGGGGGGGGGGGGTAATCTCTTTAAAAAGTCCTTTTTTTTTTAACCCCTCCCAAAAAGTAATAATTTGGTCACTTAATCCACAACTGTTTGTGGGGAAACTGCGCCCACAAAATAGTCACTGTACGTTCCATTCTGCGAGAAGATTTGAAGACGCGATAAGGCGATAAGCAAATGCTGTTATTATTATTATTACTATGGCTGACGTTGTTCTTACAGTTCAGCGATTTCTACCGCCTGCCAGTGACTGTGGTTTGGCCCAAGTTTGTTCGCAAGGCCCCCGCCTCTGAGGACCACGGCAGCTACAATCAAGCGCAAAACCCCACAGAACATACAGAGCCTCGTCAATGTTTACTGGTCCGCGTGTGGACAGGTATCACTGGGTGAACACTAAACGCTGAGACCTCCCCCACCACCCCCATTTGCTTTCTCTCCCTCTCTCTCTTCCCTCCTCCCACCACCGTGTGTGTGCATGGTGGAAACGAGCATTAATGTGTCTCTGTTGCTGGTGTGAGACTATTAAAGGGAATGAATGGGTGATGGGCTCTCTTCCTCTGGGGGATATTAAACTCATGTATAGGACTGGCATTTTTTTTTTAAAAAAGCTTGAATCTGCACTCCGGTGGCACTTAACCAGTTCTTAACCTACCTCGCCCCTCGATTTATATATTTGAAAAAAGATTTTTATTAATATTTATGAATCTTACTCTGGAAGCACAAGCTGTATTGTCAACGTGAAGGTGGCCATACTTGAATTCGCCATATAATGTTTTCTTTTAAAGTTAATGATGACAATGTATGAAATAAAAGGCAAGTCGTTTTTTTTAAACTCAAGTCCCAGTTTTTGGAGTTTCTCAGAAAGTTTCTAAAACCTGCAAAGCTGTGAATCGGTTGGGAGACGTCGCGAAGACCTGATTAGACCACTACATCAACTGCAAGGATTATTAATGGGGATGTTGCTGTGGTGTTTTATGCGAATCCGCTCAATTGGTTGCCAGGTTTTGCCCACAAAATATAGTTCGTTCACGACAACAGTACGTCCTATGAAGCGTTTTGAAGTTTGCGCAAAGGTGCCAGATAAAATGGTTGTGTGGATGTGGCTGCCGTTAGCTGGTAAGGAGACCTGTGTTCTGTTGTCTTCCTGCACCTACCTGGCACCCACACAGTGTAATATTCCCATCTACATGACCAGCTCACCATCAGTGACGTCAGTGGCCAGGCCTTCAGCCTTTCTGCCCCCACCCTCTGGGACTTCATCTCTGAACCCCCATCACCTCACCTCCTTTCAGACTTGTCCCAAGAACTTCCATCTTTGAATATCCCAGTCCCATACCCTCTCGACCCTCTTGATCCCAAACCCCCAGCTCGGGCGCAAACCCTTCACTGTCCATTGTCATGGGACGTCCATGACTCTGACGCGAGACGCGCAATATAAAAAAGCAAGTTGTTGCTGTTGTGCTACTTGGTGTGGACACCGGCAGAGTGAACGCTGAGCCACTAAGGCTGAAAGAAAACTCCGCAAATATCTCGTTGACTTCCATCTAGTTTATTACGAGACCATCCATCAGTCACAGTAACCAGCAGAACCATCATCACTTCATAGAAGCCAGTTAAATTAGCTTAACCAACCAGGTTATTGTGCGTCTGTGTAGCGTTCTCTCTCTTTCTCTCACTTCCCCTCCTCTGACCACCTGTAAACTCCTACACCGCGGTTCCAGAACCAAGAGACACACAGATTCCCAGGGCTGAATACTGTTCTAGATAGATAGTATTGGTTTAGCAGCAGAGACCTGTATAAGGCACTCACTCCTACACTCATGCAGGTAATGTATGTGGCTGTACATTGCTGACGAGGTTACCTATGAAGCTTGTCCTAATATATGAATCAAGTTTGATTCCCTACCCTGGCTTTAGTATTTAGTACTTTGCTCGTCCCGACACCATCAGGCAATCGGCAGCTAAAGTGGAAGCCACCCCCTGTAAGGGAGGGAGGGGCTGGGGTCATTGACATTGCAAGTGGGGGGCATGACTGTGGTGCCCGTTAAACCCACCTGTAAATTTAGCTCAAAGTATCTACTTCCATCTCTCTCTCTGGCCCCACCTCCCCTCCCCCATGTTAAAAAGGCAACATCGAATATAAAGCCATTCACAGAAACTCAGGCACTTTTTTTGCGGGTGGGGGGGAAAGGAAACACATTTGGCTGATTAGACGAGGACAAGGCCTGGGGTGGGGAGGGGAGCACAGTGTAGAGCGAGGGCTGTTTGGCTGGAGGATTCTGTCTCAATCTCAGCACTCGGCACCCCAGTCCAGCCCGCTTTATACTTCATTAAAATACATTGTTTTTTTTTTAAAAAAATCAAAAATGGCTAAAACAACGTGAAACAGAATAACAGCTGCCTTTGGATTTAAATTAGAAAAATATGTTGTCTGGAGTGGAAGGGAATAAAGGAAGTAGTGGAAGTAAATAAAGGTTAATGACAACAGTGATTAGTCCTTTCCTCATCTCCCCCCCCCCCCCACCCCCACCACCACCACCGTAACATCCAGTGTTCACACTGTACTGTGTGTAAAACACTTAAATTCCTTCCCATACAGGGCTGTCCCTGCCCCTCCCTCCATCCCTGGGGTTCATCATAATAAGAATAATACTTGCATTTGATATTGCGCCTTATTGCAGGCGTCTCAAAGCGTTTCACGGGATATACTATAAAGTGTAGTAACTGTATTTTGTGGGCAAAACGCGGCAGCCATACGGCAGAGTCCTACAGACACCCACAATGGATTGAGCTACCAAATTATCATTTACATCATTGTTTCGCTCAACAAACATCCAGTCACTACACTTTGCGGTTATACGCTACGAAGCGCTTGGAGACGCGATAAAGCGCTCTATCAAGTACGCGGATCATTTATTGATGATTATTATTCATTTATTTCTAATCTCCCGGTTGGCAAAACGATTTCCTAAGTGTACGGTGACACACCGAGGGGCAGGAACCAGGCTCCGACACCGATTAAACTCAGCCACATCATTGCAGTTTACCTTCTTTGCTCTCTCTCTCTCTCTCTCCTCCCCACCCACCCACCACCACACGGTAGTTCATCAAGTAAATCGTTTAAAATAGACGGAGCGATGTCAACCCAGCTCTCTCTCTCTCTCTCCTTTGCTCCCTGCATTAGGAGGCTGCGGAATCGCTGGCGATGGGAAGGACAATGACCACAGGGAATGAATGGTTGGTCTGGGAGGGAGGGAGGGGGGTAGGTGGGGGCAATAGTCTCACAGAACGTTAACATTTTACCGTGTTTGTTCCTCAGCAACTTTGCTGCTGAACAAACACAGTAAAATGCTTTCTCTCTGTCTTCGCCATTGAACTCTTTCTCTCTCTCTTTCTCCCCCCCTCTCCCCCTCTCTCTCTCGCCGTGATTATCTGCTATCGTTCAGCTGCCGGGCCACGGTGAGGATCTGCCTGGCGCCCTTGCTGAGCAGGAGGTTTGCCAGATCGGTGCCCAGCCTGTCGGCCGCCGCCAGCGCCCCGCGGGGGACGCTCTTGGCCGTGACCCCCACGTGTTGAGTGTCGTCGGCGCCGTCGTCTCCCTGAGAGAGAGAGAGAGAGAAAAAAAGTGGTGAGTTGTTACGAGCGTTGGCCTTACAAGGGTTCGAATCCAGGCAGGACAACAACAACAACAACAAAATTACACTCGCGAAGCGCCTTTCACTGCTTCAGACCCGAGCTGAGGACGGGTGGGCGGAGGGAGGGGAGGGGAGGGAGGGAGGGAGGGGAGGGGAGGGAGGGAGGGGAGGGAAGGTGGGGATAAGGAGTTGCCAATGGGTCCATCGAAGAGGAGAATCTTGAGGCGAGACTTGAAGGAGGCTAGGGAGAGTGGGTGAGGCGGAGGGATATGTGTGTGGTGGGGGGTGTGTGTGTGTGTGTGTATAATATGTACATACCTGAGCTTCTGTACCCACGCTAGTTTCCATCGTATCCTTCAGGCTCTCTGACCCATCCAGGCTGTACACAGCTCCCGTGAGGTAGATCTGGGAGAGAGAGAGGACAAGGGGAATGACGACCAACCAGTGACGGGGCAGGGTTCAGTGACAGAAGGTGAGAGAGACACTGGGATCAGTACCTGATTTTCTTTAATGAGGCTGTGGACAGCGACAGGCACACTACAACCCCCTTCCTGCACAGGACACACAACACCTCATTAGCATGTCACTTAGTCACCTGGTTAGTCCGTCACTAGCGCTAATCACTTACTAAGCATCACAAACAAACAACAACAAATGACATTTACACAGCGTCCTTCACGTCAAGAAGATGTCCCAAGGAGTTGAGCTGGACAGTCAGCTGAGGGCTGGGATTAGAAGATTAGGGTTGGGTGAAGAGCAGGGATCGGAGGGTGACCAAGAGGAACGGTCGAAGAGGAGAGGGTCTTGAAATGGGTCTTGAAGCAGGCAAGGGATGGAGCGAGGCAAAGGGTCTGAGTGATGGGAGTTCCAAAGGTGGGGATAGAAAGGCCAAAGGCTCGACTGACTTTTGAGGGAGGGAGGGAAGGAGGGTGGAGCAGGCCAGAGCCTGTGTGTGTGTGTGAGGACAGATCAGGAACTCTCACAGTCTAACCACCCACTGGGCTGACACAGAGCCATGGGGAGAAATCCTGGGAGTCGCAGTGTGAGGGGAGAGACACAGACTGAGAGCACACAGAGCCAAGTGCTGGGTGGGTAAGAGAGAGAAAGACAGATTAGATACGAGGTGAAGGTGGGACGTTACCAGTTGCTTGAGGAAGGAGCGCTCCGCGATGCAGCGTAGCACAGTGTCAACGTGGTTCAGCACAGACACCATGTCCAGCACATCCCGATCGGTCAGCCGCACCTCCACAGCCAGCGCCCCCTGCCGCACAGTTCAACAACAACAAAATTACGTACAGCGCCTTTCATCCCAACTTCACTATCACTCACTCACATTTCAAGCCTCTGGGATGCCACACCCCTGTGTGTGGGGGCGCTATATAAATTCAACTTATTGTTGTGTGCAATTTGGCTGCCGCGTTTCGCCCACAAATATACAGTCAATTCCCCTACTCTCCTTCATTGACCCCCTCCCCCCCGCTCTTGTCCGTACCTGACTGTACAGCGGCTTGGGACGTCCTCTCGACATGAAAGGCGCCATATAAATGTAAGTTTGGACTGATTGCTGTCTACTTATAGTGATAATAATCCTTGCATTTGATATAGAGCCCGATCACGTCATTGAAATGCCTCAAAGCGCTTCACAGAATATACTGTAAAGTGAATTGACTGCGTATTTGTGGGCGAAACGCGGCAGTCAGCATCCGCAACGTGGACAGCAGCGTCCCCTCAAGCAGTCGTGGATTGAAATGACCAATTTATTACAATTAACTAAAACTTTACAAGCTAAACTCAAGTTTGAATCTCTCATTAACACACCACAAGCAGGCTCCTCTTCCTGGCTGCACTAACACTCCCAATGCAGCACATTCACCCTTAGCTTTATTGAAGCTTTTCGCCGTGTATTTTGTAGGTGAATTTGGTTTAAGCTTGAAGAGCATTGGGAATACGTTGCCTGATAGGGCGATGGAAGCCGATTCAATAACAACTTTTAAGAGAGAAAGAGATAGTTATTTGGAGAAGATTATTTGGGGAGGACAGGTTTACAGGGCTGCGGGGAGAGGGAGAGAGAGTGGGGGGAGCGGGATTGATTGGGACAGTTCGATAGGCTGAATGGCCTCCTGCTGCGCTGTATAATTCAACAATTCCAAACTCCCTCCCTCACTGACCTGTCCGACAGCGTACATGCAATCCTCAGGCTCCAGAACCTGCAGAGAAACCAGACATGGGTTATGTTATGTGTGTTTGGGTTGTGGGGATGGGGGAGAAACAGTGAGAGAATTCTGCTGGCTGAGAACAGCCACGATAGGGTGGGAGTGTGTGTGTGTTTGTGTGTGGGGGGGGGGCCAGCCTGAGGCCGTACCTGGCCAATACGGCTTTGCCAGCCCATCCGCCACAGTCCCGCTGCCGCCAGCACGATGGCGCTGTAGTCCTCCCTCTCGTCCAGTTTCTTTAGCCGTGTGTTCAGGTTTCCTCGCTGCAGACGCCTCGTTAAAGACGAACAACAAATAACACAAGCCACCCCCTTCCCACCCAAACACCCCCTCTCCATCACTCAACTCTGTTCATCTGCCTGTCTCTCTTGCCTGAGTACCCAACATGCCAATTCTTCACTGGGCCAAACCTCACTTTCAACTCCACCCCAAACCCTCCCTCTCTACCCCAGGTAGTTGTCTCCCCATCCCCATCATCATCATAATAATAATAATCCCTCCAAAAAAAAACTCATAATAAAATAGGTCATTTCAATCCACGACTGTTTGTGGGGGGGGGGGGGGGGGGACGCTGCTGTGCGCAATTGGCTGCCGCGTTTCGCACACAAATATACAGTCAATTCACTTTACAGTGTATTCTTTGAGACGTCAATAAGATGTGAACAGCGCTATATCAAATGCAAGGATTATTATCATCATCTTCATCACTCCCCATAAACTAATTCACATTGGCACTACGTTGTGGAAGGATACAATATCCTTGAACTCCAGGTGCGGAAAACGGCGTTTGAGCTGAGCAGCTCGTCTCAGCGAACTGGTCCCCACCACGCTGCGGAGAGGAGAGAAACATTAAACCCTTCAGGCCGGTACATCAGGAACAGGCGGAGGCCATTCAGCCCCTCGGGCCCGTTACACCACTCACTCTCTAAAGATCACGATTGGCTGGTCGGCACCTCGACTCCCATTACTCGCCCCCGCCCCGTATCGCTTGATAAGCTTTCCGAGGGACAATCGCGCTCCCACGCTCAGGGCAAGAGAGATCAGCCTCACCTCTTGTCAGGCAGAGTTGCCAGGGACTTGCCGGCATTCCTGGGATGCAGAACCACAGCATCGAGCGGTGTCTCACGCCTGTCACGAGAGAGTGATATAATAGATCAGTGTAACCCCACCCCACTGCACTGTGTTTAACCAGCAGGGAACAACTTAACATTCATCCCTAAAAACAGCTAATCTGCAGCAAAGTGATTAGAGAACTCGCCTCGCACACGCGGGTTCGACTCCCAGGCTGGGTGTAACACTGGGCAAGTTTCCCTACTCTATACTCTTCTGTTTATCTAGCAGTAAGTAGGATCCCAGTTGATATTACCTCTGGATTGCTTTTCCAGGCATAATTATCTCTTTAAAAAATTTTTTTTTTAAATTACACATTTTTGCCCACCAAATACACAGTCACTGCACTTTACAATATATTCTGTGAAGCGCTTTGAGGCTTCTCGAAGACATGATAAGGACACCAGGATTATTATTACCCTTGCTTCCACAACCTTCACATACTCACTTGCAGATAGCTCCAATTGTAAACTTGGGGGGCAGTGTGGTTGGAAGGTCCTTCAGTGAGTGAACAACCAGATCAACCCTGTATAGGGGGGAGGGAGGGGCAGAGGGAGAGTGTGGGGGAGAGAGAGAGAGGGGGGAGGGAGCATGAGGGGAAAGGGAGAGAGAGAGATAGAAAGGGCGGGTGGGGAAAGAAGAGAGGAAGGAAGTGAGAGGGGGAGGAGGAGAAAGAGAGTGGGGGGAGGGGGTAAGAGAGAGGGAATGGGTAAAAGGGAGAGGTGGGGGGAGGGAGAGGGGGGCAACGCGAGTGCAGGGGGGAGAGAGAGAGAGAGAGGGAAAGGGGGAGAGAGGGAAAGAGAGAATGTTAGCTAAAAGCAGCAGTTTCTGCTGTACACCCCTCCCCACCCACCACACACACACACAGTGCACCTGATAACAGAGCAGCAGCAGGGTCTGCCGTTTATATGAAGGTGACCAGACAAGGTGGGTTTGACGAAGTGAACATGTGGCAAGGCTGCCCCAGGGAGGCACATGGCCTCCTTTTGTGCCGTTTGATTCTCTGATTCTAACCACTAAAGCCACAGGAGTTCACTGGGATAGGGGGCCAGTGAAGCAAGCCGGAGCCCGCTGAGAGGACCAAAGACTCACTCGTTATTCTCCAGCGCGATTTCCAGCTCCTTTGTGAAGAGACTCTTCTCCCCGATCTAGGAAAACAACAACAACATTGATTTATCCAGCGCCCTCCAAGCCGGACGGCATCTCAGAGCGCTTCACAGTAGCGGATCCCGGGACCGAGGCAGGGGCAGGAAGGTGACCAAAAGCTCGGTCGAAGAGAAAGGTCTTCAACTGTGACCTGAAACTGGGAAGAGAGAGGGGACGAGGCGAAGGGAGTGAGGAAGGGAGTTCCAGAGCCTCGGGGCGTAGTGGCTGAAGGCACGGCCGGCAAGGGTGGAGCGGAGGATTCGGGGGAGACATGGAGGAGGCCAGACCCAGAGGAGTGAAGGCAGCGGGTGCAGGGTTGTGGGGAGAGGAGATCAGAGAGATAGGAGGGTTGCAGAGGAGTGGAGGAATTTGAAAACAAGGGTGAGGATCTTGAAGTCGATCCTCTCTGGGATAGGGGGCCAGTGAAGTCTGGCAAGGACTGGGGTAATGGGGGAGCAAAGCTTAGAGAGGGTGAGTATGCAGGCGGCAGAGTTTTGGATAAACTGGATTTTGTGGATAAAAGAGTAAATAAAACTTGCAACTTGACGTGGAGATTGTTCCCTCTCTTTTCCCCCTCTCCCCCAGGCAGCAGGGGACAGGAAGTGAAACGTAGCATAATTAAAAAGCTAAAGGTACCTTTGAGAGCGCAGTGTCCAGGATTTTATCACCGAGAGTAGACATGGCAACTGTGAACAAAACATCAAAATTATACTTGGGGCAGAGATGTGTAAAGTCTGCGTGTTGCACTGTAAAAAGCTCTGACATGAAGATGCTGTTCACCCAGAAAATATAGTACAGAGTCAACTAGCTTTACGGTCTATCAAAGACGTTTCAAAGGCATGCTGAGGTGATGTATGAAATACAGGGATTATTACTGTGTAGCAGCTCCGGGAATAACAAGATCTCAGCGTCTAACTGTGGAGCCACCACCCAAGATAGGTTTATCCGCTCTTCCACACCCCACCCAACACCCCCACCACACCCCACCCACCGATTTATAACAGAACACAAGCACATGCTGATTCCCCCACCTCGCCCCTCAGACCTTGGCACCTACCGATTTCAAACTCCGTATCTGGGTAGAGTTCCTTCAGCTGGTCGGCCACGAT
Organism: Hydrolagus colliei; assembly: GCA_035084275.1. Taxonomy (NCBI): domain Eukaryota; kingdom Metazoa; phylum Chordata; class Chondrichthyes; order Chimaeriformes; family Chimaeridae; genus Hydrolagus; species Hydrolagus colliei. The sequence continues at coordinate 690,550 of CM068770.1, read as the reverse complement.
GCCAGTCTGGGTCCGGGCGAGCTGCGGGAGGCGGGGGGGGGCAGAGGGTTATAAACCCGCACAGAGCCAGGCAACCCGCTGAACATTGGCAACACGCGGGCATTGTGAGATCCCTATCCCGTCACAGGAGTCCCTGTTCCCTGTCCAGGCGAAACCTTGGGCAAGTCTCCTTACTCCACACACACACACACACACACACGCGCCTAATAATAATCCCTCAAAAGAAACCAATAATAAAATTGGTCATTTCAATCCACGACTGTTTGTGGGGACGCTGCTGCAATTGCGCTGCCGCATTTCGCCCAGAATATATACAGTCAGTTCACTTTACAGTATATTCTGTGAAAGTGCTCTCCCCACCTTCACCCCCCCCACCCCCCCCACACACACACACACGTCAGTTATTATATATCTCACTGTAAGCGAAACCGAGCTGATGAAGCAGTAAAGAGTTGCCTGTGAGATCCCCGATTACTAATTCAAGGAAGAATTGTTGGAAGCAAGAAACAAGATTCTCAGAACAAAGGCTTCTATCTGGCTCAGCCACCCGCCCCTCCCTCCCCGCCATCACAGCTATCGTGCAGACAGCCCTCTCCCCAAGTCAGTAACAAGGACTCAAGTCACAACCCACCCCTCCTGTCCACACAGATAAATGAGTCAATGGACAGAACAAGAAACCTCTCTTCTATACCACCCGACCCCACCCCCAAAAGACAGTCTAACAAAAACCTAAGCTCGTTCATAAAATGTAATCATGGGTCCTCACCTGGCTTTTTCGTGTCCCGATGCGGATGGTCTTGGCCAGCTTTCCATTGCCTTTGTGAACCTCAAGGTCCTGTAAAGCACAATGTGACAAGAATACATGACTGGCTGGAGAGGATGACAATAACAGTGGCAGTAATGAGTAGCCAAATCAAGATGCCATGTGAGGAAAGGAAGCTTTTCACGCTGTGACTAGGATTAAATGTGTAAAGGTACACACACATATATATATATACAGTATATATTTTAAATCATTTGGTCACTTCAATCCACGACTCTTTGTGGGGATGCTGTTGTGCGTAATTGACGACTGAATTTCGCCCACAAAACATAGTCAATTCACTTTACAGTATATTCTGTGAAGCACTTTTGAAACGTCTTGAAGAGAGATAAGGCGCTGTGTCAAATGCAAGGATTATTATTATTAAGAGTGAACAACAACAGAGTGACGTCCCAGAGGCTTGAAATGTGGAGAGGCGTCTGAACGACAGGGAGGTGCTGGACATTGTGTTGGTGCCTGTTAATTAACGAGCAAAGTTTCTGAATTCTAAATTTCTAAAATCTCTTCTTTTAACGCACGTGTTTTGACGCACCCACACTGCCCACCTGCCCTGGGCAGCTACATAGGAGCACTATACAGCTGGTAAATGGTACTTATCTCGTCTCGTCTTCAAGACGCCTCAAAAGCGCTTCACAGAATATACCTCGCCCACAAAGTCACTGAACTGACACAAACGCAGGCATCCCTCTACTAACTCCACACTCACCCACCCACCACCTACTCACACACCATCAGGAATCTATGATTTCCACCTGCACAGGTAGTACTTGTGCTGTAAAAACCTTTTTTGTGTGAAGTAAACTCTTCTAATTTTTTTTAAATGACTCTGGAAAAACAATTCTGAGTTGAATTTGGGCTGTCACTGCTTCGAACTATTTCCTACAGGAATTATTGTCTACAATAATCTCTCAAATAAGCAGTTTGAGAGATTAGAAATTCACTCCACTTACAGTATTCCTAGAAAGACCTGAAACACTACCAACTGCTGGGATGCTATTTAATAAATACTATTTAATTTATTTCACCAAACAGATGAATAGATGAATAGAAACATATGGTCACGCGGTCCACTGATTGTTGGACACTGCTGTGCACAATTAGTTGCCACGTTTCCCCCCCACGAGTCTCAGTCTCCGAAACTCTACACTATATTTGGTGAAGCACTTTTGAGTTGTCTTAACAACATGGTGAGGCGGTCTATCAAATGCAAGGAATATTATTATGATAAAAGATTACTCAGATCTGCGTTTAGGCCCATACCTCCTGACACCCTGCTCCATTCATCTGTAACCTGCCGGGTCCCTCGCTTTCCCTCACTGAAGTCACTGAAGTCACCAACTCTCCACTCGGCCAGCAGAGAAACCAAATGCGAGTGGAGTTCCTGACACCCACCCTTTGTGCTGCCTGACAGAGCCCTCCCCACAGTGACTCACAGCCCACAACCCACAATGTGTTAGTATAGATAAATGACAACCCCCAGATCAGCATCTGGCTCACAGAAATGACAAGAGAATGTAATAATTGTTTGGGAGGGTGAAAGGGAGCAACACTATATCAAAATTGGTTGAGGATAGCACAGCGTTGCAAAGCATTGAGAGCAAAAAGGAAATGAGTAAAAAGTACTGTATCTACTACTTCATGACAGTAAATGTAGGAATAAAACTATGGAGCAATCCTGAGTACCATATAATAATCCTCGCATTTGATATAGCGCTTTTCACATCTTATCAACGTCTCAAAGCGCTTCCCAGGATATACTGTAAACTGAATTGACTCTTATATTTGTGGGCGAAACGCAGCAGCCAATTGCGCACGGCAGCGTCCCCCCCACAAACAGTCGTGGATTGAAAATGATAAATTTTATTATTGTGGGATTTTGGGGGAAGGATTATTATTAGTCGTGTGTGTGTGTGTGTGTGTGGGGAGTAAGGAAACTTGCCCAAGGTTTCGCTCTGACCTGCCTAGATTCGAACACGTGTCTCACGCTCATAAGGCTCTAACCCACTGAGCTACAGGAGCTGATGTCAATGACTGACAAACTTGGCTCAACGGGATGGATGGATGGAGGGGTTGAACACATCCCCGGTAGTGGTGGGGGGATATTTTATATTCGGGGTGAAGAGGGGTCTATATTATAATAATAATAATAATAACCCTCGCATTTTAATAGTCTTCTAGACGTCTCAAAGCGCTTCACGGAACGCACCGCCAAGGGACTTGACTGTACACTTTGTGGGCGAAACCTGGCAGCCAATTGCGCACAGCAGCAGAATAACATAGGTGCAAGTTGTTGCTGTTGTGTCCTCTAATAACCTTGCTCCATATGGGATTCATTCTGAAAGGTCCCCACCCCCCCCACAGCTCTGGAGGCGCTGGGGATGCGGGGGGGGGGGGGGGGGGGGCTGGTTAGCTTTGCGGGGCTCAGACACAGACAGAGAGAGACAGAGACAGTAAAAACAATAGTTGTGGCTGATCAGGAAGTTGGAGAGAAACTTATTTCCAAGTGTGAGTTTAGAGCCAGCGGATGAGTGACAGCCGGGGCGGCCAATCAGGAGCGGCCTCGGGACCAATCAGCGCATGGTTGGCGGGACTTCGAGCGGAAGTTGCGCGGTTGCGTGCCTCACCGGTTCGCGGCCTGTGTCCGCGGCCGCTGACATCCCTCCTGCCGCTCCCCCCCCCTACACACACAGCGGGGCCTGGCCTGTCTCCCCGAGCGGCGCCTGGGATCTATGGACGGCCTTCCGTCCCCTCGGCGCGGCCTCCGAGTTCCTGTCAGAGCGTCTCTGCAACGGCCGGGTCCTCCCGCCTCGGCATTGCCGTGTCGCGCATGCGTCCTGCGGCCAGGGGGGGGGGGGCGCCACGCCCACTCCCCGCACTGCCCCGCCCACTCCCCTCACAGCCCCCGCCCACTCCCCTCACAGACTCCGCCCACTCCCCCTCACAGCCCCGCCCACTCCCCCTCACAGCCCCGCCCACTCCCCTCACAGCCCCCGCCCACTCCCCCCTCACAGCCCCGCCCACTCCCCTCACAGCCTGAAACTTGTTAATATAATATTTATTATGGCATTCAATATAGCACTCTTCTTGTCTTCTATACTGTAAAGTGAATTGACTGTATTTTTGTGGGTTAAACACGGCAGCCAATTGCGCACAGCAGCGTCCCCACAAACAGTCATTTATTGAAACAACTACTTTACAGTATTATTGTTTTTTTCAAGGGATTATTTTCAGGCGTATGGAGTAATGCCCAAGGTTTCGCCCTGACCGGCCAGGAATTGATCTCAGGTCTCAAAGCAAATGCTCTAACCACTGAACTACAGGACTCCGCTGATATTTGTTCCAAAAACAAGATGGACTGTCTGGTGGATTATAATAATAATCCTTTCACTTGATACTGTGACAACGCCTCTCACGTCTTCAAGATGCTTCACAAAATAAACTGTAAAGTTAATTGACTGTATATTGTGTAGGTGAAAAGCAGCAGTTAATTGCTAATCCATGTATTAGGCATCAGTGACCAATTTATTATTATTTTTGAAGGGATTATTATCCCCGGAAAGCAATCCCCTACTCGACTTGTCAACCGGGTTCCTCCTTACTGCTAGGTAAACAGAGGTGTGTGGAGGAAGGAAACTTGTGTAACGTTTCAGAGGCAGACACAGACAGACATGGGGATTCGTGGGAAGGGACAGGTTGGGTGTTTAGGTTTATTTCTGTTGTAAAGAGACATACATCGCAGGATTGACCTGTGTGACTCGCAATGCTGTTAGTGAGCATATTTCCAGTATTTGGCCAGTTTATTCTTCATATCCTGCAGATAAGGTGTCACTTTATCTAAACCGTGAGATAACAGGTCCCTGAGAGGAGAGGAGACAAGAGGAGAGCAGTTAGTGACTAGCTCATTAAGCCCTTTGAGTTCTTAAACCCTCCCGCTTCCCAAAGCTGACCCTCCCTTCCATGCTCGAGTCCCGTTCCCCCGTTTCTCCACCCCGGACTGTTCAGCGCCTTGTGACGTTCTCCCGACGTGAACTTTGGAACTCCATACCACTATCGCATGCCTGCTTCAAGAGCAGTCTCAAGTCCCTTGTTTTCAACTGTGCCCTCAGTCACCCTCCTACCTCTCTGCCAACCTTGTCCCTTGTCCCCCCCACCAACTCCCACTTGCTCGGATCCCGACCCTTGACTGTTCAGCGCCTTGGATCACTCTCCCGATGTGAAAGGCACTCTACCAATGTAATTTTGTTGTTGTTGTTGACACACTGCAGTAATGGCCGGTATTATTTCCACTCTCCGAACTGCTTCCTCCCACCTGGAAGAACGTTCACCAGCGAGGGAGGGAGGGAGGGGGGGAGGGAGGGAGGGAGTTGCAGTAGTGGAAATAGTCTCAACCCACATAAAGTGACCGGCTGGGCTGGATGTGTCCTGCAGGCCACCAAATGCCCCACGCTGTACATGGAATGGAAATCTGGAACTTCTTCCCTTAAAATTCCAGTGGATTATGAACTGGATCCATTCATATTTCCAAAACTGAGATGGGGAGATATTTGTTAGGTCAGGGTACCAAGGGATATGGGGCAAAACTGGGTCATTGGAGTTGCGGTACAGATCAATCATGGTCTTATATGGTGGAACAGGTTTGAGGGGCTGAATTGCCCAAGTTCCCAATATTGCTGCATCAAGGCCTGAACTCACTTGGTTTTCTGCACCATAATGGAGGAGCTCATGGTATGCAGTGCTGTCTTGCTTCTGCTGGCCAGATTAGAAGCATATTCCTGGAGAGTCTGGAGTGTCTGACCCTCAGTGGATGTCTCTAACATTGAGAACTCGTATGACGCTAGAACAGAGAGAGGAAAGGTTAAATGTCTGTCATGTGACCACCCAAGCCATGACTGCCATTCCCCGCTCTGACCTCCCACACCCCACCCCCACCTCTCCACACTGTCTCCCATAGTTCGCAGACCGATGCTGCCCTGCTGATCGCTCCCTCCCTCTGGGTCTTGGCTGAAAACTTCCCTGCTCCCACTCTCTCCTCTCCCACCGCCCTCCTTCCCTCTCTTTCCTGGATCCGTGATTACTTCCCTCTGCTCCACCTTGGGCATCCTTTGCCAGGATCATCGTGCCTCAAAGCATGAACACAGAGCAGTTGCTTGTCATAGAGCAGCCACACAACTATCCCATCATTCACTCTCTCCACAGCAACTGCCTCCGAAAGGCAAACACACCTTCCTCCTCCCTCATCCAAACTCTCTCCAAGTCTCCCTACTCCTCAAAACTCCATGCTCAAAAGTGAGGATCCTGAAATTGATCCATTCAGTGATGGTACAGTTATGGAGGATGGAGTCCGGGGGTACTCTGCAAGAGACCGGGCAGGGACGGGAAGAAAAACTATTTGCCGAGATGAAATAGAGGTGTTGTTTAAGAAGGATTCGAACCATCCAAGTGAGGTCTCACCAAGGTAGATGAGGGAGGAGAGGCAGCGTGCCATGGTATTTAATGTGGCAGAGATCCAGGAGGATGAGGAGGCAGACAGAGGGGGTTGTTTATGACAAACTGCTGTGGGCAGTCAGGGCGAAAACCCAACTGTAGGGGCTCGAGGAAGGACTGGAGGGAGGGGTGTGACCAAAGCTGACCTGCAGCAATGTTTTCAGTGGGGAGTGGAATGGAGCCTGAGGAGATAGACTGGTTGACCATCTGTCGGCAGGAGAGGGGAGAGAAGGGGGAGTTAACCGAACAGCAGTTCATAGAATCATAGAATTTTTCAGCACAAAAGGAGGCCATTTGGCTCATCATTGTCTATGCCGGCTCTTTGAAAAGAGCTATTCAAAGTCAATCCCACTCCCTGGTTCTCTCTCCATTACCCCGCAAACCAGTCCTCCCCAAATAGCCTCCCCATCCACCTCTCTTGCAAAAGTTATCGAATCAGCCTCCACCACCCTTTCAGGCAATGCATTCCAGAATCAAACAACTCCCTGCGTGAAAACTCACTGACACACCCACCAGTGGAAACAGTTTTTCCCTGTCTGCTCTATCGAATCCCCTTTCTGATTTTGAAAACCTCTATTAGGTCTCCTTGTAACCTCTGCTCCAATGAAAATAATCCTAGCCTCTCTAGCCTTTCCTCATAACCAAAGTCCCTCATTCCTGGTAGCATCCTGGTAAATCTCCTCCGGACCCTTTCCAATGCCTTAACATTGGAAAGGGTCTAATCTGCCTAAAGTGAGGTGCCCAGAACTGAACACAGTACTCTAGCTGAGGCCTAACCAGGGTTTTATACAAGTTAATCATAACATGCTGACTTTTTTACTCTATAAAGCCTAATATCCCATCTGAATATTCAACAGCCTTACCTACCAATCCTGCCACCTTCAAAGATTTACTTACATGAACCCCCAGGTATCTCTGTTCCTTCACCCCACCCCCACCCCCCTTAAGATTGTACGATCTAGCCTATATTGCTGCTCCTCATTCTTCCTCCTAAAATGCATCACCTCCCATTTCTCCACATCAAACTTCATCTGCCATGTGTCTGCCCATTTTACCATTCTGTCTATGTCCTCTTGCAATCGGCTGCTATCCTCCTCACTATTTACTGATTTTCCTAACTTTAGAATGAAGTCTGTGATCACTATCGCCCAGATGCTCTCCTACTGACAGTTGGGTGGGGACGGGGGTCGAGGTGACGAGTGGTGAACTTCATCCAGGTGATTGTGGTTGAGATGGATGAGGGAAAGATGGGGGCAAAGGAGTGCAACAGGATGAGAATAACAGGAGCCATGAAGGAGAGAGAAGGTGGTGTGGATGGTCTGGGTGGGGTGGAAGGGGACATGGTGGGTGGTGGGGGGGGGGTTGTGTGTGGAGGATGATGCAATCAAGTGGATGTTGGAGGCGAACATTTATTCAATCATAAACATTAATTTGGTTGGCAACACTATGCTGGATAAAATGTTCATTCATTTCACCCGCAAAAATATACAGTCACTTCACTCTATAGTACACGCTGTCAAGCGCTTTGAGATGTCTCAAAGGTGTGATAAGGCGCTATATCAAATGCAAGGATTATTATTATGGCTGCGTGTGGATTTTGATGGTGAAAACTAGCTGCTGTTTGTCTAGAAATACATTCACTTAAGCTTGGCTCCAAATCCCTAAGAAGCGCTGGGAGATATTCTGACATTATTGGCGCTGCTTTAGGATGTGTGGATTCTTATACAGTAACGGTACTTATACAATCGGTATCGACAGATCAGATAGTTACATGTCAGCACCAGGAGGAACGTGATTATCAGAGCCAGTAGCATTGCCTTCATACTCATTGAACTCTTCTGTCTCCTTGCAGTCTTCGACCTTGAATAAGAAAGTACACGGGACATTTAGTGGCCCAGATGGGAGTCTGTCTGGAACAGATGATAAGGCCAGGGACACTGTAATAGGGAGATGGTCGGGTGGTAATTTCTGGGATCAGATGGAGTGAATGTCCTTCCTCCCAATCTCTCTCGTCTTCTTGTGATTCAGGTAAGACATTGACAATGTCCCTGTCAAAGCCAATCCTCAACACTGAAGCCATGAGCTTCTTGTTGGTGGAGATGTAAGCCAATGTTACTCTCTCCCAATGGCTACTCCCATTGGCTCACTCCCTTCACTTGGGACAAGGTGAAAGACTCGCTGTGGGATGGGAGCGCTGTGCAGGGTGAAGGTGTGGGGGAATGTTAGGAATAATCCCACATCCTGCCCACTCCACAACCCCACCCTCCCCACCTACTGATATCCACAGATATCCAAACAGTGAGGCAGAACCACACTGCTGTCTCTCCCACCCATTCCCACGAAAAAACAAAAGAATGTTAGATGAAGTAGAAAGTGTTCCTCACCGGCAGGTGATTAGATAGCCCCCACTGCACCCTTTTGTTGAAAGTTTGGGGGGCATTGACCATCCCTTTGCAGCAATGGACAGTAAGTGGTGCCAACCAAATTAGTGCAGCCTCGATCTGCTTGCTGGTGGACCAGAGAGTTCTACGCTTCCACCCTCACTCCAGGATTACCTGCCGGGGGCACAACGGGAAGCCTGGTTGGGTGTCTTTGAGGAGAGGCAGAGGAAGCACCCCTTTGCGACACTGGCTGACATTTGTGGGAACCAGGGGTTGACGCACTCGGGCAGTGTGAACACCCAGAGAAGCACAGCTCACCTCACCCCCCACCCCACCACCCCCCCCCCCCGACCCCTAGTGTGAGGTCACAATTAGCTGTTGAGATCACAAACCAGGGCTCTACTTGCATTTACTTCACCGATTAATATTGGTGTACATACAATACAAGCCTTCAGTGCGGCCCATCTCAACCACTACAATTCACCCTCAAGGGACCCCCTTCACAAGGAACTTAGGAACAGGAGTAGGATATTCAGCCCCTCGAGCCTATTCTACAATCCTGACTGTTCCATACCTGAACTCTATTTACCCCCCTTTGTCCCATATCTCTTTATGTGGAAACATAGTTCCTGTATGAGTCCTGTAGCTCAGTGGTTAGAGGACTCGCTTTACAGGCGTGAGACCTGTGTTCAAATCCAGGCAGGTCGGGGCAAAACCTTTGGCAAGTTTCCTTACTCCACACGCACTCCCGATAATAATCCATCCCCCCACCCAAAAATAATAAAATTGGTCATTGCAATCTACGACTGTTTGTGGGGGGGGGGGGGACGCTGCTGTGCACAATTGGCTGCCGCGTTTCACCCACAAATATACAGTCACTTCACTTTACAGTATATTCTGTGAAGCGCTTTGAGACGTTGATAAGATGTGAAAAGCAAAAAAAAACAACAAAAAAAACAAAAACTTACATTTATATAGCGCCTTTCACGTCGAGAGGACATCCCAAGGCACTATATCAAATGCAAGGATTCTTATTATTATTTAATGAATCTAACCAGCTTTCCTGATAAACCTTGCCAGACCTCGATTTTACTTTTGTGTGATGAGGTTGAGATCAAAGTCTCTCATGTCTCCCGACTTTGACCCTGGCTCAGCATGTCTAACACGCTGGAATCTCTCAGCAGACTTTTATGTTCCTTGATCAAAGTTCACCAAGAAATGAGGCGTGTGTGTGTGTGTGTGTGTGTGTCTGACAGCCTGGACTGTCACTCAGTGCCACTCCCATCCATCTCTGGGTCAGCAACTTATTGGTTTTTTTCATCACCCCTCGTTCGCTATGACCTGACTCTGGTCAGCAACACCCAGTAAAATTACTTTTATGTAAAATAAATCTTCCAAATGAAAATCATTCCAAGATCATTGTGAACCAGGGCCTATAAGTACCCAAACCTGACTTCAGAGGTAGTTTAAGTATATTCTTTGTAGGCGAACAAACGCAGCAGACAATTTGCAGTCAGACATTGCTGCACAAATAAGCTAACAAAGTGAACGACTACTTTAACTGGAGGATGGTGGAGTCACTAGGAGAAATTAATTCTGTTTGTGGGACATGGCACAGTTGGCTCCTACCCACAATATACCGTATACAGTCAATTCACTTTATAGTATAAGATATTCTGTGAAGAGTTAGGAGACATCTCAGCGACATGATCAGGCGCAGTATTAAATGCAAGGATTATTATGTTATGTTATTTATTATAAACAGTGAATCCAATCAGATGCCGTCATTTATTGAGTTGGGGCCGAATTACAGTGATGTTTACATGATGTTTTACATTTGGTTTCTGTTGCTTTACTTTACTTCTGGAGATTCTGAGGGAAGGAAGCCCACAGAACGGTGAGGTGGGTTCTCAGCTGCTCCTCCACGGGCCTCAGTGTCCGGTGGACCTTGTCCGCGTGTGGCTGGAGGCTCTCTCTCATCTCCTGGACCTTCTGGCTGACCATGGTGTTCAGCTGCCCAGTGTAGGGAACCATGTTTTGACGGAACAATTTTTTTTTTTTTAATCGGTCACTTCAATCAATGACTGTTTCAGAGACGCCGCTGTGTGCCATTGAAATAAAGAAAACGTTGGGCAAGTTCCCACGCGGAGTAGATGTGTGACGGGGTTAACATGAGTGGCCTCTGGGCTGGAGTTTCCCTGTTCAGTGACAGTGAACGTGTGGCCGGTGACATCAGGATTGCACCTGGAGCTTTGTTGGAACTTCCACGTTTCTCTTCTTTTCATCAATGAAAGTCCACAGGCTGAGCCCAGCGTGGCATCTCCTTATCACCTCCTCCCCTGATAAGATCCCTTCATATAGAGTGAGGCAGGCGGCACAGAGTCACAGGCAGCACCTGAGGTAAGAGACAGTCACCGAGTGCGAGAGCTAATCCTCTCTGGAAAGTCACGTACGGTGTTGGAGATCTCTCCGCAGTGTCCCGGGGAGGGGGACAGGTCAGGTGTCGGCCCGAGCCTGAGGCTGTTACATCAACTGTGTGGATCTGACACTTGGTTTGGGTTTTTCTTCCAGGTTGACGGAAGTGAGAGAGAACCATGATGTACCTCAGGACTATCCTCGTGGCTTTAGCCGTCGTCTTCTCAGGTTTGTAGAGATCGGATTATTCCAACCCCACGTACTGACTGTGTGTAGAGCTGTGTTGTGTTGTCAGCTCTTGTGGTGGACTCGAGACTTTCTGTGTCCTCGAGTGCCAGGTCCCACTAGTTGGGTTACGAGCGGGGGAGTGGGGACTGGCTGGGGTAAGAGCGGGGACTGGTTGGGAGAGTTGGCACAGGCAGAATGGCCTCCTTCTGTGCTCTAAGATTCTATGTTGTTGTTTGTCCTGCTCTGATTCTCACCCCCGCCCTGTCCCTATCCTCGCTGTAGGCTCTCATGCCGATGTCAGCCATGACCAGGTACAGAATGCCTTTTGGGAGTACGTTGGTCAACTGAGCAACAACGCCAGGGAGAGCGTGGGGAAGATCCAGAGCTCCGAGGTCGGCCAACAGCTTGAGTGAGTGCAGGAGTCATTGATCACTGTTGTTCACACTCGTGTGTGTGCGTGTGTGTGTGTGTGTCTATAATTCCATCTGATACAGCGCCTTTCCGGACTCAAAGTTCCTTCACAAGATTCGCTGTGAAGTACAGTGACTGTATGTTCATGGATATAATTTCTTGATTTCATTCAGCATGAACTGTTAGACGGATTTCCTTGCTCCACACACCCCTGTTTTCCTAGCAGTAAGTAGAATTGTTAGTCAATTGGTGGATCACTTTCTGGGGGGAATTAAACACTCCCAAACAAAATTGGTCACTCAATCCACGACAGTGGGACACTAATTATAGGACACAATTGGCTGCCGTGTTTCACCCGCAAAATATACAGTCATTGTACTTTACGGTATATTCGTATACAGCCCATTGCGACATCTCAACGATGTGATAAGGTGCGATATCAAATGCAAAGATTATTATAACTTACTTTTACTGGGAAATGATGTAAGAGTTGCTGTTGTTTCTGGTGTGATCCGCAGTCAGCTGATTAAGGCAAATCTTCAGCACATCACTGTCTACGCTGACGACCTGCGAGGCAAGATGACCCCTCTAGCGGAGAAGTTCCACGCCCAGGTGACGGAGGATGGCGAGAGGCTGAGGGAGCAGATCAGGCAGCAGATAGAACAGCTGAGCGCTCAAATGTCTCCTATTTCTGAGGAGGTTCAACAGCAGATCAACCAGAAGATTGACGCCCTCAAGCTGAGGCTGACTCCCTACACTGAACACCTGAGTGCCCAGGTGAGCGAGAAGACCGAGGAACTGCGCCTGAGGCTGACTCCCTACACTGAGGAGCTTCAGAGAAAACTCCAGGAGAAAAAAGACAGCCTCCAGCAAACTCTGGTCCCCTTCGCCCAAGACCTCCAGCAGAAGATTAACCAGAACGTGGACGAGGTGAAACAGAAGTTGACTCCTCTTGCTGACGAGTACTTGGCCAGGTTTACTGAGAATGTCCAAGAGCTGCGCACCAGCCTGGCTCCTTACACCCAAGAGGTCCAGGACAAGATGAACCAGAAGATTCAGGAGATGAGCCAGAGGATTGTTCCGTTCACGCAGCAGCTCCAGGAGCAGATCAATGCTAACGCTGAGCAGCTGAAGGCACAGTTGGCCCCCTTGGCCGCTGAGCTCAAGGCTAAACTCAATGACAACCTGGAGGACCTGGTGCCCAGGGCCCAAGAACTCAACAACCAGATCAAGCAGAGAATCGAGGTGTTCCGTCAAAACATGGTTCCCTACACTGAGCAGCTGAACACCATGATCAGCCAGAACATCCAGGAGATGAGAGAGAGCCTCCAGCCACACGCGGACAGGGTCCATCAGACACTGACCCCCGTGGAGCAGCAGCTGAGAACCCACCTCACCGCCCTGTGGGCTTCCTTCCATCAGAATCTCCAGAAGTAAAGCAACAGAAACCAAATGTAAAACATCATGTAAACATCACTGTAATTCCGCCCCAACTCAATAAATGACAGCATCTGATTAGATTTACTGTTTATAATGTGTGGTTTATAATAAATTACATAAAATAATAATCCTTGCACTTAATACTGCGCCTGATCATGCTGCTGAGATGTCTCCAAACTCTTCACAAAATATACTGTAAAGTTTAGTGAAGTTATATTTTTTTCGGTCTGGTTATTTTTAAATTTGATATGTCACTCCCATTCCATCTCCAAGTCTCCAGCAAATGATAAGGCATCCATCTCCCATGGCTTTGTCATTGACTATCTTACTTATTATTAGTTTTGTCTGATAAGCCAAGCTGTGTGTTTGAGGGGCACTTCAATATCACGAGCAAGCAATAGGGTTACAGGGGCTGGGAGGGGAAAGGGCCTGAAATTATTGCTCTGTGAACCAGGATCCTTCCTTTTCGACTGTGCCTTCCATCACCCTTCTCTCTCTTTATTTTCTCTCTCTGCCCATTCCAGGCCATCAGCTCAGGTCTGAAACACTGACTGTTTGGCGCCTTGGGACGTTCTCACGATGTGAAATACGCTCTACAAATGTAACTTTGGTGTTGTTATGGCTGTGAACATTTCGTATCAGGAGTTGATGAGGTGGCTTATTTGACCGCTTTCTGCTAGAATTGCCCACCTACAGCAGCAGCACTTTTTCCCTTGAATGCGGATTGGCTTCCGTGTGCACCCAAAATACACACAGTCACTACAGTTTACAGTGATCCCTGTGAAGCACCTTCGTGACGTGCTGTATTAAATTAGGGAATAAGGAATATTTGGCCCCGGCCTCCGGATAACATGTCCTGGGTGATGCTGGAAGTGGGAGGCCAAGTGGGGGGAATGGGGTGATGGACAGGAATACAGCCACAGGAGTAGGCTATTCAGCCCCTCCAGTCTGTTCTGTTACGCTATAAGGTCATAAGAAGATCGATAAGAAGGCTGATCTGTACCTCAACTCCAATTACTCATACTTGCTGCCTGCTGATACTACTGATACTGTGACCTAACAAACATCTGGTCACCTCAGTCTGGAGAGAGTACATGAATCCATCAATAATCCACAGCCTTTTGGAGGAAAGACATGTGGTGCCGTGTGGAGTCTGTAGTTAGAGAGTGTCCCTCACAAAGCAAGATGATCTGGATTTGATTCCCGGACAGGGCAAAACGTTTATTAGTTGATTGGCGGACTGCCTCGATTGCCACTCAATCCACGGGACACCTCGCTGTGCGCAATTGGCTGCCGCTTTTCGCCCACCCATGTGCGGTCAATTCACCGCGCAGTCCATTCTGTGAAGCGCTCTGAGACGTCTGCAAGAGGCACGCAATCCAAATACCAAGGATTCTTATCGGAGATCCAGCAAAATCCTCGGAGAGAGGAAAATGAGGTTAAGGTTTCAGGTCATCGACCTTTTTGACCCGAAACTTTAACTCTCATTTTCCCGGCCTCTGTGTGTTTCCAGTGACATAAAATCCATAAAATCTGTGTTTATCCCAGATTTTCAATGAGTGTCTCTCTGCTGGTTTGTCGCCTTTTGTTACCAAGTTTATCATTATTATTATTATATATTACTACTGCTATCCTGTCATTAGGTGTCACGTGGCTCACTGCCCTCCCACGTGCCCCCCTAGCCAGTCCTCCCAGACAGTCCTCCAGGCCGCTGGGGGAGCAGCAGAGTGCGCTCACATGCGGCGAGCCGGCGCTGCAAGGACAGACAGGTCTGACGGGCGGGGAGACAGGGAGACAGGGGCCTGACGGGCGGGGAGACAGGGAGACAGGGGCCTGACGGGCGGGGAGAAGCCATGTCGATGATGAGGCAGGAGCCGGCGCCCCGGTTGTTCCCGGAGCTGGGAGCCGATGAGGAGGCGGAGGAGCCCACAGAGATACAGAGTCTGTGTATGAACTGCTACAGCAATGTGAGCCTGTCTGTCTGTCTGTCTGTCTGTCTGTCACTCTCTGGGTCAGCGGCTGTCTCTGCCCTGTGTGTGTGGGGTGTGGGGGGGGGTTGATGGCTGTGTGTGTGGGGTGTGGGGGGGGGTTGATGGCTGTGTGTGTGGGGTGTGGGGGGGGGTTGATGGCTGTGTGTGTGGGGTGTGGGGGGGGGTTGATGGCTGTGTGTGTGGGGTGGGAGGGGGGGGTTGATGGCTGTGTGTGTGGGGTGGGGGGGGGGGGGTTGATGGCTGTGTGTGTGGGGTGGGAGGGGGGGGTTGATGGCTGTGTGTGTGGGGTGGGGGGGGGGGGTTGATGGCTGTGTGTGTGGGGTGGGAGGGGGGGGTTGATGGCTGTGTGTGTGGGGTGGGGGGGGGGGGGTTGATGGCTGTGTGTGTGGGGTGGGGGGAGTGGTTGAGGTGGCTCTGTGAGTGGGGGGTGGGGGGCTCTGTGTGTGTGTGTGTGTATGTGGTGGGGGGGACTCTGTGTGTGTGTGTGTGTGTATGTGGGGGGGGGACTCTGTGTGTGTGTGTGGGGTGGGGGGGTGCTCCTTGTGTGTGTGTGTGGGGTGGGGGATGGCTCTGTGTGTATGTGGGGGGTGACTCTGCGTGTGTGTGTGTGTGTGTGTGTGAGGCGGAGGTGTGATGGCTCTGTGTGTATGTGTAAGGGGAGGGGTGGGATGATGGCTGAGTGTGTTTGTGGGGGGGGGGAGTGATGGCTGAGTGTATTTGTTGGGGGGGGGGGGGGGGGGAGTTGCTGGCTTGCTGTCACTCTGCTGTAACCCCCTGTGGGTCCCTTTGGCTTCAGGGGATGACGAGATTACTGCTGACTAAGATCCCGTTCTTCAAAGAGATTATCGTCAGCTCCTTCACCTGTGATGACTGCGGCTGGAGTAACAGTGAGGTCCAGTCAGCTGGGAGGATCCAGGACCAGGGAGTCACATACACACTCCGTGTCTCCTCCACCCAGGTAGGTCTGGACTCCCTTGTGTTTAGACTTCCTTCAGGTCTCGCCTCAAGACTCTCCTCTTCGATGGTGCCATCGGTAACTCCTAATCCTTCCCTCCGATTCCCGCTCCCCACCGTCCTCAGCTCGGGACTGAAGCGGTAACTGTCCAGAAACTTGGGTCGTCCCCCTGATGTAATTTTGGTTGTTGATGTTCTTGTTCAGGGCTGGTTGAGATATTTAAAAGGAATGGATAGGGTAGAGATACAGAGAAATTATTCCCTCTGGTGGGGGAATCCAGAACAAGAGGGACATCATCTTATAATTAGACCGGTTAGGAGTAAAATCTGGAGATATTTTCCCCCCACAAAGTGTGGTGTAAATCTAGAACTCTCTTTAAAAGGCTGTGGATTATGGCTGGATCCAGTCACATTTTCATGACTGAGGTGGACAGCCGTTTGTTAGGCTGGGGTATTGGGGCAAAGGTAGATAATTGGGGGTAGAGATCAGCTCTTCTTCTGATGTTTCTAACCACCCTGTGAGTCTCTCGCTATCTCTAGCCTAAACTCATTTAATTTCCCTGCAGTCTATTTAATCTATCCCCGTGACTGGGCCAGGGCCAGGGCCAGAATAAAGCTATTTATTAATTCTCACATCCTTGTCCTATCCAAAAAGAGAAGGGAATTTCTCTCTCTCTCTCTCTCTCTCTCTCTCCTTCCTGGCTGACAATCCTCCGGATAAAATTAATCGAGCATTCCATGGCTGTTTGTGGGCTATTGCTGTGCCAGAAACTAGCTGCCTCGTTTGCCCACAAAATCCACTTTACAGAATACCCTCTAAAGAGATTTGAGACATCTCAACCAACTGATAAGACGCTGTATCAAATGCAAGAAATATTATTTCTCTTCGCTCACTCATTCATATTTTCCTTTGAACGGGTCTGTGACTGTGCTTACAGGACCTGAACCGTGAGGTGGTGAAAGCTGACTCTGCAACAACCCGAATCCCAGAGCTGGACTTTGAGATCCCGGCTTTCACACAAAAAGGAGGTGAGTGTCTGTCTGCTCAGCGCAGAGCAACCGCAGCCTTTATGCCGTGAAACTGGGGGCTGACAATGGCAGGGCACGACACCGAGCGGGGGGAGATGACCATCGAATAGGATGGTCTTTGGGTGTGATCTGAAGGTGGGAAGAAGGGACAGAGGGAGAGTATTCACGAGTTTCAAGGCGCTGGGGGCTGAGGGCTGTGTGTACTCCAGGTGACTCTCTACACTGACCTCTCCCTCTCTCTCTCTCTCTCTCTCTCCGCAGCTCTCTCCACGCTGGAGGGTCTGATTGACCGAACCATCACTGGCCTGGAGCAGGAGCAGCCCATACGCAAGGTCTGTGTTGGAGACATCATCCGCAGCACTGTCTGTCATAATGATAATGATATAGCGTTTTGATATAGCGCTTTTCAAGTCTTCTAGACGTCTCGAAGTGCTTCACAGAATACACTGTAAAGTGAAGTGACTATATATTTGTGGGCAAAACGCGGCAGCCAATTGCGCACAGCAGCGTCCCCCACAAACAGTCATAGATTGAAATGACCGATTTGATCATTGTGTCCTTTTTTTGGTGGGATTATTATTAGGCGTGTGTGTGGAGTAAGGAAACTTGCACAAGGTTTCGCCCTGACCTGCCTGGATCGGAACACAGGTCTCACGCTTGTAAGGCGAGCGCTCTAACCCACTGAGCTACAGGACTCCGCACCACCAGGCTCGGGCACTGCGCTCTGCCTGTCGATGTTTGTGTGGCTCAGACACTAATAAACCGTAGCTTCTGAAGGCTGCTGCACGCAAGGCTGTGACTCACGGCCAAAGCTGTGAGGGGTGATACTGGAGGAAGTCTCTGCCTCAATTACTCAGCCACGAAGTCTCTGGGTTGTTGCTGGGGAGGGGAGGGGATGAGCCGGTCTCTAATAAAGAATATTTTTCTCTCTCGCCCACCCCCCCCCCCCCACCCCACCACCACACACACACCCTCCCACCAGGCAACTGACCCAGCGCTAGGCGTCAAAATCGATGAGTTCATCGAGAAAATGAAGAAGCTGAAGAAAGTGGAAACGCCGTTCACACTGGTGGGTTCTTCTCTCTCCCCCCCCGCCCCCCTCCCGCTGAGGTTGTGCCTTGGATCAGGCCTGAACAAGTTCCACCCCCCTTCCCCGTAGAGCCGTTCAACTGACTCTGGCCTCCTTCATGTCCCTCGCGCCCTCCTCCGCTCCACCATTGGTGGACGTGCCTTCAGCAACTGCACCGTGAAGTTCGGTCACTCTCCCATCGTCTCGTCCCTTCCTTCCCCACCCTTCAACCATACCTACGGTCACCTCCCCTTCCCCCTCCCACCCCCCCCTCCCCCCCCCCGGTTCGGTGTTGTACTCCGTCACTGGCAAGAGCTCTGGGGCTCTGGGTGTTGCCCTACGTGAAGGGCAGAGTGTCGATGTTAGTGCTGGTGTTTGCTACAGTCTCTGTGTCACTGTTTGCTGTGGTTAATACAGCCTCTCTGTCGCTGCACAGATCATTGACGATCCATCTGGGAACAGCTTTGTGGAGAACCCCAACGCCCCACTGAAGGACGAGGCGCTGTCTATGTCTCAGTACAGGAGGAACCCCCAGCAGGACAGCTCCCTGGGCCTGAAGGTGGGCAGCAATAATCACCGTAATAAATTATGTGGTCCAAACTTCTAAAAACCCTTCAGAGAACATTCTGTAAAGTGGAGTGACTGTGTGTGTATTTTGTTGGTAAAATGCATCAGCCAATTGGTGTAATGTTATTTAATCCGAAACACAATGTATATTCACTCAATACTCTGCACATCAAATTCTTTTAAAATCTGCAAATCACTCTTCCCCTATGCTGTCTCCCCATCAGCCTGCCCCCACCCTCCGTTCAGCAGACTCAGGCCTGCTACGCGTCCACCGCTCTAACCGCCCACCCGTCTAACCACTGAGCTACAGGATTCCTGGGTGACGCTGGAGCCAGGAGGAAAGGGCAGAGCGCACAGCTTTGTATAGGAGACAGTCACTGTTGGTCAGGAGGTTTAAACACTGACGTTTGTTGTGTGATCTCAGGCGGAGGCAGAGGAGGAGGAGGAGAAGCCAGGGGACACTCTGGAGGAAATGAGGAAAGAGGTAAGTGTCTGTCACTGACTGTGAGGGCCTGACAGCAACTCTCGGTCTGAACTTGAGGGATCCAGTAACACAGAGCCATGGTGGGGGCGCTTTATTCCCTCACGTTTCATTGCCTTGGGACGTCCTCCCAAAGTGAAAGGCGCTCTATAAGTGTAACTTTGTTGTTGTTTAATGAACTGTGCTGTGGCTTTTAAACTGTCTGCCAGACAGGCAGTATGGATGTCTCTGTAAGCTGACTGTCTCCCAATCTCTCACACACTCTTTCGTTCTTCCTCCCTCTTTCTCTTCCTCTCCGTCCCCTCCCCACCCCCCTCACTCTCCGGTACCCCCTTCCTCTCTCTCGCCTCATCCCTCTCTCTCTCTCCCCCCCGCCCTGTCTCCACCACCCCCACCAACCCTTCCCCTTCTCAGGTGCTGCAGTTCGCGACCAACTGCCCGGAGTGTAATGCTCCGGCTGAGACCAACATGAAGTTG
Source organism: Hydrolagus colliei (assembly GCA_035084275.1). Classification (NCBI taxonomy): domain Eukaryota; kingdom Metazoa; phylum Chordata; class Chondrichthyes; order Chimaeriformes; family Chimaeridae; genus Hydrolagus; species Hydrolagus colliei. The sequence goes on along the minus strand of CM068770.1, from coordinate 670,800 downwards.
GTGCGTATCCTTTTAATGTTGGGAGATGTTTTGAGGTCAACCATCAGCTCAGACCTGAACAGTTACTAATGCTCCCCCATGTCACCTCTTCACCTCCTCGTTTGTGGCCTCAGTCTCTTCCCCAATGCCCCGCTCCACCCCCCCCCCCACCCTACCCCGCCCCCCGACCGATCCTCCTCTCCCCACCACCGGCCCCCGTGTGTTTGTTGTTTTCTTTGACTGACGTTTCCTAGAAATCCCGCACTTCAGGGAGGTCATCATCATGGCCACCGTCTGTGAGACCTGTGGGCACCGCACCAACGAGGTACACCTGAGAGGAACGGTGTGGGTGGGGGGGATGTTTCTGTGGGTGGAGGGAGCAGTGTGTGTTGGGGCTGGCTGTGTGGGTGTGGGTGGGGGTCTGTGTGTTGGGGGAACTGAGTGTGTGTTGATGGGGTGCTGTGTGTGGGGAGGCCGTGTGTGGTTGGGGGTGGCGCGGCTATTGGGGGGGTGGCATGTTGGGCTGTGTTCGGGGGCTGTGTGTGTGTGTGTGGGGCAGGGAAGGAGGGGTGTGTGTGGAGCCGGAGCCCCTCCCTCACCACGGTTGACGTTTCAGGTGAAGTCAGGAGGGGGCACTGAGCCCCTGGGAACCAGAATCACCCTACGCATCACAGACCCCAACGACATGGGCAGGGACCTGCTTAAGGTTAGTCTCACTCCATCCTCACTAACCCCACTCTGTGTCTCCTTGTCTGAAACCTCTCTCTCTCCCTCCCTCTTTCCCTCCCTCTCTGTCTCCCTCTACTTCTCCCTCTTTTATCTGCAATCCCTGGGTGGTCCCAGTCTGAAACCTGTCTCTCTCTCTCTCTCCTAGTCTAAAACATCTCTCTCTCTCTCCCCCTCTCTGTCTCCTAGTCTGAAACCTGCTCCATTGAGATTCCTGAGCTGGACTTTGAGCTGGGCTGTGGGCTCCTCGGAGGCAAGTTCACCACTCTGGAAGGGCTGCTGCAGAACATTAAAGAGTTGGTGAGACATCCTCATGGGCAGGGCTGGAGCTGCTGTTAGGGGAGGGGAGGGGAAGAGAGTGGGACATTCCTATCTCTCTTCCCCCCCCCCCTGCCAAATTATTTGTCAACATGTTTAGTGCTCGGTAGTGACGCTGAGTATATGCTGCCACTTCTGCTGCTGTGGTTTTCTCACGTTTATCTTTACACTAACACATTCTCTGTGTCTTGCACTCACACTCACTCACTCGCAAATGCACAAAAATAATTTCTCTCCCACACACATGCGCATACATACAGTTTGCGTGGACACACACACCCCTACGCTTGCTCACACGCACTGCGCTGTTTGCATGTCCCTATGCTAAGCCTACACATGCTGTATGAGCTGATACCCATTACAAGGGAACAGCCCTTGCCCAGTGCTCGCTGTGGCTGTGGGTTGCTGCCAATTGCAGCTCTGGGGGTTGAGGGAGAGACCGATGCCGTTGTCTTCCTGTTGTCCTCAGATTGTGGAGAAGAATCCGTTCAACGTGGGCGACAGCATCACCTCCGACAGGTCCGAGAAGCTGCGGGAATTTGAGAGCAAGCTGAGCGAGGTAAGGAGCTGTCGGGGGGAAAGGAACAGGATCGATAGTCCCAAATCTCACATTACATTGGTGTCAAAATTCCTGACCAACTCCAGCCTGTGATTGAGGGTCGGTGATGTCCTGAACAGGGGTCAGACACACACAAGTGCCTCATCCCTCTTCGCGATTTTAAAGTTACGCGAATATTAGCGGCAAGCCGATAGCCCTAGACTCTACTAGTGGCAAACCGAAATACTGCACCTGTGCGACAACGTGGGTTATCGGCTAGCGTTATCAGCTTGCCGCTAGTAAGGCTTTAAAGTCGCGCTCCGTTTTTTTCACCCACTTGGCGTGCTCCATTTTGAAAAGAATCGCCGGACTATAAACCTCAACATCATGGCTTCAAGCGCAGCGTCTACCAGCAAAGGTGAGAAGCGCAAGAGAGTAGTTTTAACAATAAGTGCCAATACAATATTGTGTTGTGTTATTATTTATGCATTTACAAATGCTCCACCACTATTATTCCGGTTTATCGAATGGGGACTTTTTTTTGGCGTGCCAGTTATATGGAAATGCTGGTGCATGGATAAACGGGCTTCTACTGTATTATGTTTCTAAGTAATACCAGCCTATTTTTAAGGAAAAAAAAGGTTTAAATGTTTCTCTGCATTTAAAAACATCCTCCAGTGTTAGGGTAACTTCTTATTCCTTTATCTCCATTTGTGCACAGCAGTGTCCCACAAACAGTTGGGATTGAAGTGACAAGATTTCTTTTGAGGGATTATAACCCCAAGAAAGTGATCTGCCAATTGACTAGCAACTAGGTTCCTACTTACTGCTAGGCAAACAGACGCATGTGAAGTAATAAAGCTTGGCTAACGTTTTGGTAATCAAACCCGGGTCCTCTCGCTTGCCTCTAATCACTGAGCTACAAGACTTCACTAACCATTAACTTACTCGACTCTCTCTGAGAGGCTTTTTGAGGGAATCTTTTTACTCCTTACTTAAAGTCGCCATTTTTACAGGTTCCTTTTCGCAGGAGGAGGATAACATTTAATATTTTTGTTTTTTTTCCCGAAACCAGATCATTTCCTCTAAAAGAGAAGCTCACGTGATCCTGGATGACCCGGCGGGAAACAGCTACCTTCAGGTCAGTGCTGATCTACACAGGGCGTCTGTCTGCAGGTCACATCGGAGCAGGAACCTGCGCTGTGTCAGGGCACAGATCTGCTCTGTCAGCAGAACATCAGGAGCCAGTGGGAAAACTCGCCCCTTGACGCGTTCTCAGCCCCTACATCCCGAACACTCTGGAACACTCTTCCTCTATCTATCTATCCCTCCGCCTTTCTCCCTCCTTCCCTGTCTTCAGGTGGCACCTGAACACCTTCCTACAAGTCCCACTGTCAGCCAAAGGGTGGAGAATTGGTAGCCACGTGGCTTGGAAAAATTTAATATTTCCCTGCAGAGTGTTCTGAGATATTTTGGGACCCGGAGTCCTGTCGCTCAGTGGTTATTCACTCGCAAGCAAGAGGACCCGGGTGTGATTCCTGGTCAGGGCAAAACATTGGGCAGATTTCCTTACTCCACACATCTCTGTTTACCCAGCAGTAATTAGGAACCGGGTTGTAGGTCGGTTGGCGGATCGCTTTTCCTGGTATAATAATCCCTTCAAAAAAAATTGGGGTCACTCAATCCACGTTTGTGGGCCACTACTAATCACAATTGGCTACCGTGTTCCCCCATCAAAAAATATACCAATTTTATTTTATATCCTTTGAAGCTCTTTGAGACATCTTGAAGACTTGATAAGGCGCTATAATCAAATGTAAGGATTATTATTATTTTAGGCGATGTTCTTCCAAATGCTTAGCTAAGTGATTGCCCTTTGATCCGAGTTAACGCCTGCTGCTATTGTTCTCCCTGTAGAACCTCTATGCCCCAGACCCTGACCCCGAGCTGAAGATTGAGAAATACGAGCGGAACTTTGAACAGAACGAGAATCTGGGACTGAACGACATGAAGACGGAAGATTACACTGAGGAACCTGAACACTGACCTATTGATGGGGCGTTCTGTGTGAAACTGTTCCTTCAGTCCTGATCGTACCGGAGAGATAGTCCTCACTAAACTGGAAGGCGTTGAGGCCTGATTGGATGGTTGCTGTTTCACAATAGAACATGCGGTGCAAAGTAAAGACTTAAGGTCTGTAATTCCACTGCTCCAAGCCCTTCACACCATTTTGCCATCAATTGAATATTGGGCAGCGATGTGGAAAATTCCCAGGTGTCGCCCTGATTTCGGCTCAGGTCAAAAGAATTGTAATTTTCACACAACGTTCAACTTTCCTCAACAAGTTGGGAAATCTCACAGCCTTGAAAAGCTGTGTTTTGCAATGCGGAGGCGGAAGCTCCAGATGTGGGCCTGTATATTTATTACCCATTGACATGCCCAGGGCTGGTTGCTTGGCTCCCAGTGTATAGCCCCAGCAACCCACCCGCTCAGCTTAGCTCCACCACGTCAATCAAGCTAATATTATCCAGAATCCTTAACTATAGCATAACAGGTTATAACAGGGGTGTCATAGGGACCCAAACCACTGGCCCTGACTGCTTCCTGGATGAGAGCATTTCAATTCTGAATCAAGAGGCTGCTTTGTGACCTTGTGTTTTTGAGGCTGTTTCGGATGGAGATTTCCAAGTGTATGAGTTTGGTTCAGTGGACTTGCATTACTCACTAATCACTTTTGTGTTTAATAAATATGGTTTATTGCGTGGCAATACTTTGTGACTCGGTCTTTGTCCCCTCTCTGAAGGCTATATTAGACTTTGTCCTCACTTCAGATTGTACACTGTGAGAGGGTTCCAGTATGCGCGGTTAGATCATAGTCATTCATATCTAGGAATGTCACATGGTACATACTAATTGTATTTAATATGGAAACTTCTGTATAAGTGACCTTCAGCCCTAAAGATTACACACCATTGGAAATTGCTAACTACACAGCTTGTTTTTAAAGACAGACCCATTTAACTTCCACGCATTCTGAGAAGCTGCGTCATATTTTGGTTTAGAAATGAAGCATTGATATGACTGCGGAATATAATAAATCTCTCTAAATACTCCGCATGTGAAACAGAAACCCAGAAATTTCCAATAACAACTTGAGTTTATAACACCGCCCTTCACCATGGGTTAGTATCTCTTGAGTGCTGGAAAGGAGTAGTAAAAGGAAATCAGAATGTGAGTAATCCTTTTAGGATTATATTATTATACAGCACAAAGAGTTATTTGGCCCATCGTTTCTGTGTTAGCTCTTGACCACCCCACACCTTTCCTCTGCTCCAGCCTGGGAATCCTCCCACAGGGCTCATCGTGGCACTCAGCATTGGCTGTCCATCAACAGCCACACTGACTGCCCCATTCACCATCACCGCCGCCAGCCATGGCGGACCCCGGGACGGGGGGGGGCTAACCTCCCTCCTTCATCCGCATCCCCACCCTCCCTGCCAACTACTCTAGTTCCCTCTCACATCCCACACATCCCTCTGCCAACTGCTCCCTCCGCATCAGCCTCCAAAATGTTCGCTCCTGCAATAAGACCCTGGCCATCAATAATCTCATCCTCGATGAGAATGTTGGTATCATGGACCTCATAGAAACCTGGGTCACCCCGGGTGACACCTTCCCCCTCACGGAGGCCACACCACCCGGCTATACCTCCCACCATGCCCCCCGCCTGCCCTCATCTCCAGGGCGCCACTTGCCCTATCCCCCTACTCCTCTAGTTCGTTCCTCTCATTTGAACACCTCACCCCCTCTGCCACCCCTCCCATCTCTCACTCAAAATTCTTCACGTTTACTGCCCCCCCAAAATCCTCCAGCACTTTCATCTTCAACATCTCCACCCTCCTAGCTTCCCTCTGCCGCTGCTCCGATTTGCCTCATCACCCTCGGCTACTTCAACACTCCCACCCCCTTCTTGCTCCCTCCATCTCCTCAGACTTCTCCTCCCTCCTCTCCTCTCTCAATCTCTCCCCCCCACCCACATCCATTCTGTCACCCACGTTCACGGCCACCCGCTTGACCCCGGTGATCACCCACCTTCGGATGTCACCGTCAAGACGCCAAGGCCATCTCTGACCACCATTTCATTCTCCTTCAAACTCCTCTATCACTTTCGGGCGAGGTAACTAAGGAGTTTGAAGTTGATCACCTAGTGGATAGCACTTTTCCTTTCCCAAGATGGCGGCAGTGGGTTGATCGCTGACGCAGGTGCATCCTTTCCCAAGATGGCGGCAGTGGGTTGATCGCTGACGCGGGTGCATCCTTTCCCAAGATGGCGGCGGCGAGCTGGACTGATGACGCGGGTGTCGCCTTTCCCAAGATGGCGGCAGTGGTCACGTGCCGAGTTGCCATGGGAGGCGGGTTATTGGCGGGCTGGCATGGCGGCTGTCAGCAAGGAGGAGTACCTGAAGCGCTACATGGACGACAGCGCCGGGAAGAAGAAGAAGAAGAAAGTGAAGGCGGTGAAAGCTGGAGGGTGAGTGCCAGGCTCACAGAAGCCTCAGGCCTCAAGCCCCGGCCTCGAGTTCTCAACCAGGCCTGGGCGGAGGGGCGTGTGGGCCTCTCCCCGCGCACACAGCCTGCTGGGCCCCTATTCCCCCCTGACCGCCTCCCCCGTCTCCCCTCTGACCCCACTCACCCCTGGCCCTCTCTCTGCCTCACCCTCTCTCCCTCACCCTCTCCCCCCCCCACCTACCCCCGACCCTCTCTCCCTCACCCTCTCCCACCCCCCACACCCCCGACCCTCTCTCCCTCACCCTCTCCCCCCCCCCCCCTACCCCCGACCCTCTCTCCCTCACCCTCTCCCACCCCCCCCCCCTACCCCCGACCCTCTCTCCCTCACCCTCTCCCCCCCCCCCACACACCCCCGACCCTCTCTCCCTCACCCTCTCTACCCCCTGACCCTCTCACTCCTACTGACCCTCTCTGACTCTCTCACCCCCCCCCTCCCCCCCCCCGACCCTCTCTCTGTCCCCTTTCCCCTGCCCCCCCCTCCCCCCCCCCTCACCCTGGGAGTGACAGAATGACTCCCTCCTCGCTGTTGTTTTGTCACAGTCACTGTTTCAGACCCGAGCTGAGGACATGGAGGGAAAGGGGGGGGTGGTGGGTTGGGGGGGGGGGGGCGGTGGGTGACGGATGGGACCGTCGAAGACGAGGATCTTGCGATGGGTCTTCAAGGAGGCCAGGGAGGGGGTGAGGGGGAATGGCTGCGGGGTGGAGTTCCAGAGGTTGGGGTGTTGGGGCAGAGTGGTTGAAGGCTCGCCCGCCAATGGTGGGGGAGACATGGAGCCTGCCGAGCGGAGGGGACAGGCGGGTTGGTAGGGGGTTAGGGGAGATCGCGGATGTACGGTGGGGTGGGGAGGGGGGGGGAGGGGTGGCGAGGCCATGGAGTGCTTTGAATGAAATTCAAATTGAACGAAATTTGGAATGAAATTGACGGTGAGTCTGGGCTGGCTGGGCAGGGCCTGGTGATGGGCTGGTTGACGAGCTCTCTGCTCTGGTACTGCAGGATGCGGATCGTGGACGACGATGTGACCTGGAAGAACCTGATGGAGGCGGAGGAGAGAGAGTGTGAGGAAGAGGATGAAGCCCCCCTCGTAAGTTCATGTACAATGACCCTCCTCATAACCAGTGTGTGGTTCCGAGACATTCGCCGGGAATTGGCCGGTGTTTATTGAATCAAATTCTGACGTAGGAAGGGAAGCAACGTCCTCTGGTTATAGTTGAGCCATCGGGACAGTTGTCATAGAATGGCAGGAGTCTGATCAGCCATCAAAGCTAGTTCCATCCATCAGTTTGTTCATTCTCTGGGAACACCGCAGCGGGTCAGCCAACAACAACAACAGCAAAACGAGCCTGCTGAACGGAAGGAGAGTTCAAGTTTCAGGTCTGATGACCTTTTAGTCATCAACAAAAAAACAACATAATTACATTTCAAAGCACCTTTCACGCACAATATTTGAGTTCTGATGTAAAGTCATCGTTCTGAAACGTTGACGCACTTTCCTCTCTTCCATGGATGCTGTTGAGTGGTCCTAGTTCTGTTTTCGTGATTTGTTGCTTGTTGTTGCTTTCAGGTGGCGGAGTTCATTGATGAAAGGCCCGAGATTGTTCGAAGAATGGAAGAGTTTCGATCGAGCAGTAAATGGAAGATTCTAGCAGGTTAGTGACGAGCTTGCTGGGTGCTGATACCCAAATTCTATCTGAATCCGCAGGGCGGTTTTGAGGCTGTCCCACTCCGCTCAGCGGGCCTTAAGTACCTGGAGGCTGAGCCGAGGAGAGAGCAGTGAGAGTGTGAGCCTTCAGTGTGGCCAACCGACCGCGTCAATTGTAACTGAATCAAATGTCGCAATTTTTTTTGTCTCACATAGAATCTCTGCATGCTAGAAGTTTGTGATTTCTGAACTTTTATTTTTTTTGAATTGGACAGATTAGGGATGTGAAAATCAGCTCTAAATCTGAAAGTAATTTGTGAGATCAATGTTCCAATTTCACGTCTCTCTATTGCTGTCGCTGTTCTGTTGTTTTTCAGAGACAGGGAGCTCCCCCCCCCCCCCCCCCGCCCCCCCCAAGCTAAAACATTTGCTTGTTTGCTATTGTAGATGATAATGAGTCCGAGCCGCCCCTGCACACAGGAAGGTAAGTGTCTTGACAATTGCTGATGTCCAGTGTGTATGTAAACATTCTGCTGTGTTGTCTTCACTCTCATAATAAACTATTAATGTCCCCTCCCTCCCTCTCTCCCTCTCTCCCTCCCCCCACCCCCCACACTTTCAATTCCTGCCTAAAGACCCTCCTGTTGTTGTGGTTATGGTCACATCTCCCCTCCCCCTGGCTCAGTATCACTGTAAAGCTCTCCGGGAGGCTACCCGGTGTGAAGGACGCTCAATATAAATGCAGATTGTTGTCATTGTTGTGGGAACTCCATCCCGTAGTCCTTGCCCCCTCCCTCGTCTGCTTTAAGGCTGATCTCGAGACCCTTCTCTTTGACCATGCAATTGGCTCTTACAACTTCCCTCCCCACCTCCAGTCCCTCCTGATTCCGACCCCCAGCTTGGGTCTAAATCCCTCCCTGTCCAGCAGCGTAGGACCTGAAATACGCTGCGTAACTATCATTAGTTGTTAAATCATAGAATCATAGAATCATAGAATTTTACGGCACAAAAGGAGGCCATTCGGCCCATCTAGTCTGTGCCGGCTCTTTGAAAAGAGTTGGTTGTTGGTTCTGACAGCTGTAAATGCTTGCCTCTCCGCAGCCCTTCACCCGATGCTGGTGAATACACGGCGGGAGGAAGGGGAGATAATCCTCCACTTGATCGGGCAAAAAGCGACTTTTCACCTCCCAGGAAGCGACGGTACGATTCTCCGGACCTGTCACCTCGAAACCGAGCCGAAGAGAGGTCACAGTACAGCGGTTCCCCAGACCCATCCCTGTCCAGGACTCGGCAGAACTGTGCCGACTTTTCGGTTGTTCCCAAAAGATCCCGTCTCTCTCCGAACTCGCCCGGTGGACCAGGCTCTGATTCCGATCTGTCGCCTCCTCGGAAAGGACGCAATCCTTCTCCAGACTCCAGGTCGGCTGCTGCCAGGGGACAGAGCGGTGTGAAAGGTACACGTGAACTCACAAGGCAAGGTCCTGATGTGATTTAGCTCCCATCACTGCTGACTTCCCCACTCTCTGTCCCCTCTGGCTGCGTTATCAGGTTGCAATGAATGAATAATAATAATATAATAATCCTCGCTTTTGATATGGCGCTTTTGATGTCTTATCGATGTCTCACAGAATATATTATAAAGTGAATGGACTGCATATTTGTGGGTGAAACACATCAGTCAATTGCGCACGGCAGCGTCCCCCATAAACAGCCGGATCATTGAAAATGACCAATTTTATTATTGTGGGGATTTTTGGACGGATTATTATTAGGCGTCTTCGTGGAATAAGGAAACTTGCCCAAGGTTTCGCCCTGACCTGCCTGGATTCAAACACAGGTCTCACGCTTGTAAGGCGAGCGCTCTAACCACTGAGCTACAGGAGCTCCACTGATGATTAGTATAGTAAAGCCCGGTAGATTAAATGCTCCAAATGTTCAGTGTTTTCTTTTTACCCTAAATTTCCATCGATGGGAGTTTACAGTTTGCTTTCCGTGTTCCCAAGCAGCGGACGAGAAGGAGAGAAGATCAGCAGCCCCCCCGCGGGTCCGACATGACTCCGACTCCGACCTCTCCCCCCCGCGGAAGGGCCTGGGACATTCCTCCGACTCCGACCTCTCACCCCCGAGGAGGAGGAACGCCGAACCTGACCTCTCACCCCCCCGGCGTGGACACATCACCGATCGGAGAGGAGACAGCCGAGGCCAGAGTCCTGGTGGGAAGGTACAGTTGATGTTCATCAACCACTTGCCCCTGACGCAGGGTAGAGTCGTGGAGCACTCACAGGCCAGCGACACATGAGCTGTTTGTTACTGGGCGCACGGTTTGAGGCTTCAGGGAGACAATGTCAGAGCCCTGTAGCTCCCTGTGTCTCTCCCTGTCTCCCCCCCCCCCCCCACACACACACACTAACACACACACACTACACACAAACACTCCACATGTACGCACATTCACTCTACACGCACACGGCACATGTACACTACACACACTGCACACGGAACACACAATCACGCACTACACATGCACCCACACACACAGACTCACTGCATATGTACACCACACCCACAAACACACTCGCTATACATACACACACTACACACGCACAAACACACTCATTATACATGCACAAACACTCACCACACACGCACGAATATACCGGCTCAACACAACACAATACAACAACAAAATTACATTTACATAGAGCGCTTTTCATGTCGGGAGGACGCACGCACTCACTACCCGCAGGGAGTGGAGAGAGCACTGACTTGCTGTTTCCTGTTGGTTCACAGGGGAGCCGGCAGGCCGTGGTCAGGAAGGTTGGGCTGTTATCGGTCGATGTCCTGAGACAGGAGAGGGACGACAAGAAATCACAGCACTTGGTGGGAGAGCACCTGGCAGGTACAGCCTCTAACTGCCCTGTTTGGTTGTCCTCTGTGCTGGGCTGTCAATGCTGTCTGTTTGTCTGTCCATGTGTCTGGTTCGGTTTGCTCTGCGCTGCTCCACAGGCAGTCAGGCCCCTGATTACATCAGTCCTGTAGCTCAGTGGTTAGAGCACTCAACCTTACAAGCGTTCGATTCCTGGCAGGTCAGGGCGAAACCTTGGGCAAGTTTCCTTACTCCACATGCCTGATTCCCTCAAAGGGAACAATAGTAAATTGGTCATTTCAACCCATGACTGTTTGTGGGACACGCTATTCGCAATTGGCTGCCGCGTTTCACCCACAAAATATACATTCAATTCAAATGTACTTTACAGCATATTCTGTGAAGCGCTTTGAGACGTGAAAAGCGCTCCATGAAATACAATGATTATTATTATTATTGCATCAGAACCGATAAAGGTTTGCCAACATCCCAGCCCAGATTCCCTCCCGCTGCCTGAGGAATGCCAGGAAGCTGCCGAGTGGGCTGGGCTGCCAGGCTGCCCTGAGTGTGGGCCATGTCGAGATGATATCACAGCAAACTGCTCTATTATGATTACTTTCAGTCACTCCCTGACAAATGTTTTCTCTTCCTCTCACCACCAACCCTCTCTCCTGCCCCTCTCTACCCCTCTCCCAACCCATCTCCCTCCCCTCCTCCCCATCTCTTTCTCTCCCCCCCCCCCCCCCTGCTCTTGTTCCGTGTTCTCTTCCCCACCCCCCCATCTCTCGCCCCTTTCTCTCTCTCTCTCTCTCTCCCCACGTCTCTCGTTCCCCCTATCCTCTCTCCCCTACACGCAGCAAATGAATCGAGAAATGCCACAACTGTTTTCCGAGACAAATCCGGGAAGAAGAGAAACCTGGACCAGGAGAGGATCGAGCAAAGGCAGAGACAGAAGGAGACAGCGGCGAAGGCCGAAAAATACGCTCAGTGGGGAAAAGGGTGAGGCGTCTCTCCAACTAACAAATCTGGATCAAATCATGTATTGAAGCGACTCCCGAGAAGGATTATTTTGATATAAACTCCTTAAAAAAAAACACAATAATAGAATTTGTCATTTCAATCCACGACATTGCGCAATTGGCTGCTGTGTTTCGCCCACAAATACACAGTCAATTCACTTTACGGTATATTCTGTGAAGCGCTTTGAGACGTTTAGAAGTCGCGAAAAGTGCTATGTCAAATTCAATGATTAAATATATATAATAATTGTTGTCATTCTGTCAGGATAATAATCTGGGGGTAATAATCCCTTCAAAAAAACATCATAATATGGTCACTCAATCCACGACTGTGTGAGGTACTGTTGTACGAAATTGGCTGTCATGTTTCACAAAAAAAAGCAAAATATATAGTCACTACACTGTACAGTATATGCTGTGAAGCTCTTTGAGGTGGCTCAATGATTATTATTGTGTTTCTTCCTCTCTTCCACTTCCTAATTTTCTCTTTCTACCACTCTCTTCCCTCTCTCCGCCTCTCTCTCCCCTCCTCCCTCCCTCCCTCCCTCCCTCTCTCTCCCTCCCTCTCTGACGCCCCGCCCAGCCTGGCTCAGGGGGAGCAGCAGCAGAAGAACATGGAGGCCGCGATGCACGAGATGCAGAAGCCGCTGACCCGCCACGCGGATGACATGGACTTGGAGCAGATGCTGAGGGAGCGAGAGCGAGACGGAGACCCCATGGCCGGGCTTCTCAGGAGGAAAAAGGAGGCCAAGAGCAAGAACGGTGAGTTCAGTGGAGACATGACTGAACGAGTGGTCAAAGTGAATGGTATTAAAGGAGCCATGGGAGGGGGTGAAGCGAAGGGACTGAGTGGGATGGAGTTCGGAGGGTGGGGCAATGAGGCTGAACCCTGACTGTTGATGGTGAGGTGGGCCGGAGCCTACTGGTCAGACGGGTTGATGTGGCAGCTGATCTGAGCTGATATTCACAGGAGACTTTCAACCAAACTCCCCATCTGCCTGTTCAGGTGGATGCTAAAGATCCCATGGGACTGGTTGAAAATAGAAGAGTTTCTTCCAGCCAGCAGTCTCGCAGCTAGAAACAATTGGTCACTCGCTCGACATCGCTGGGTACAAACTGGCCGTGGTGTTTCACCCAGGAAATACACAGTCACTACACTTTACGATATATCCTGTGAAGCGTTTGAGACATCTCGACAATGTGATAAGGTGTGATATCAAATACCAGGATCATTATTGTTATTATTATGAACGGCTTCCGACTGATCGAGCGAGAGGTTTGGCTAAATGTCTCTTGTTTCCCTTCGCAGCGAAACCGCGCTACACCGGGCCCATGCCGCCTCCAAACCGCTTCAACATTTACCCAGGGTACCGCTGGGACGGCGTGGACAGGTATCATAGCCTTTCATCTTTATTTCAAACATCTTTCAATCTGGGCTTCAGATAGTCCACTCATCTCTGAGCCAGTGTCCGACTTTCCCTTTGAAAGGCTGATGGGACCTCCCTGGAGCCACAGTTCAGTGTGCTCAGTGTCCATTCAATCTTGATTCTGTGCACTCAATACTGGGTACAGATGTCCGAGACAGTATGAAATATACAGTATATATGTGTGTAGGGTTTTGTGTGTGGGTTGTGTGTGTGTGTGTCTGTGAGTAGAGTTGTGAGAAGAGTTGTGTGGATGGGTGAGTGTGTTACGTTTACCTAGAAATGCAGTACATCACACACAATGACAGCAGCTCCCTGCGAAGCACTTTTGATGTGATGTGCGTAATTGGCTGCCGTGTTTCGCCCACATATGTACGGACAATTAAAGTATATTCTGTAAAAGTATATCTAACGTAGGGATTATTATGATTATAAATAACGAGTGAAAATCTTTCAGGACAAACGGTTTTGAGCAGAAGCGCTACGCCCGGCTGGCAGACCAGAAGGCAGTGCAGGACATGGCGTACAAGTGGAGTGTGGAGGACATGTGAGGTCCACAGCCCTGCCCCTCACTGAGCGCACATTGGATGCTTGTCTGGACCCTCACCGGCCAGCTCGGGACAGGACCTCGTGCCTGACTGTCGGCAAAACTTTCTGGAGTTGCTCTTCTTCCGGAGACGGAAGCTGTGCCCGGTGCCCTGGCCGGTGGGTATGGAACGGGAGAGGCACGTGAACCCACAGTCTCTCGTATTTTTCTATTCAAAGTGGATGGATTCCTGGGAATATTTAGCTTTATAAATTCTGAGAAGTTTGTATGGTTTCTACGCTTTTTTTTAAAGCAATGTCCCTGTGTGATCAGCAGTGAGATGTTTGCGAGGTGTTTCTGTGAGTGATGTGAAGGAGGGGGGGTGACTGACATGCTGACCAGCAGGCGATGCTGTGAAGTCACTCCTGGCTCTGGATTTATTCCCAGTCTCTCACGTCGGACAGTAACGTTTTGGACAATTAGATTTGGGATTGGAAAAGTTTTTTTCTCCTGGAGTTGGGATTTCCTCGCTCGGGGAAAGAGAAGGTGGAATGAACACTCCAGCGTGTGTGAGGGGGGAGGAACCGATCGGGATAGCACTCGATGTGTGTGGGGGGGAGAGGGTTTCTTTGCGGCCAGCGATCGTCCACCTTTATCAGCCGTTCCCCTCATGGCCGGGTGGGACCCGGCCGTGCACAAAATGGCCGCCAAGTTGGCCAAAAGGAAGGCATGACGATAATTGCTAAAGTGGCTCGGGACACTCCCCTCAAAATAAATCCCCATCAGAATGGAAGTTCTTTCTTATCCAAGCGCTCGGTCAGTCAGTCAGTCAGATGCCGGTGATTTGTGGCTGAGCCAGGCAGAGGGTGGGCGGGGGAGGACATGGGTTTGTTAGTTGCTTCGCGGTGTACTGTGCGTCGATGCCGACGGGTTTTATTTTTTATACGATACCATCTTTGTACACGACAGTAAAATGGTATTTTTAAGTAAAATGTCCTCCTGGTGTACATGGTGTTATTGCAATCTTGCTCCAGTTTCTACCTCACTCTATTAGGTCTCCAGCCTGATATTTTCACGTATCGGGCAGTGAATTAACATCAACTCAACTTGGTTTTGCTGTGTTTTATTGCACGTTTTGCAGTTTCCTGTCTCGGGCTGGGGAGGGGTGAGCTCACAGTCGCTCACAGAGCCGCTTGAGGGTGGAGCCCCGTAGCTCAGTGTTTAGAAGCGAGAGGACCTGGGTTTGATTCCCGGGCAGGGAGAAACCTTCGACAAGTTCTTACTTTGCCCACAGACCTCTGTTTACCCAGCAGTAGTTTGGAACCCTGTTGTTAGTCGATTAGTAGATCCATTTTCCAGGGGTAATAATCCCTTGGAAAAAAAATGCTTATGTGGTCATTTCAATGAGTGTTTGTGGGACGCTGCTGTGCGCAATTGGCTGCCGCGTTTCGCCCACAAATATATACAGTCAATTCACTTTACAGTCTATCCTGTGAAGCACTTTGAGACGTCTAGAAGACGTGAAAAGCGTTATATCAAACGGAAGGATTATTACTGTACTATTAACATGGCTCTGCTGTGTTTCATTACATGGGGTTTTGGAGCTTTCTTTTTCAGAGGGGAAGAGGGTGTCAGAGAGACAGTGACGGCTGGGCTCGGTGTGTCACTATGGTGGGGGGGGAAGGTTGTGGGTCACTGTGTGGTGATGGTGGGGGGGGGTGTTGAGGCGGCTTTGCCGGAGGCTCTGAGTCGCTGCTGCCGGAGATAGAGCTGGAGTCTGCAGAGAGGCAGAGGCACGGCCCTGGAGAGGGAGAGAGAGAGAGAGAGAGAGAGAGACTTTCACAAGAGAACAACAGATACCCCCACCCCCCGGGCACCCAGCCCCGTGAGCCCCTCCCCGTCGGTGGTTGGTCTGGGGCTGAGCCTGGCACTGACCTGTAGTCCTGGCTGGTGATTGTGGTGAAGTCCTGTTGGCCGTGAGGCTGCTCCACTCGAGGCTCTGGTTTGCAGCTCAGAACCAGCTCCGCTTTCTTCGGTACAAAGGCTTCTCCAGTGGTGGTCTGGCTCTGGATTTTGCCCTGTCACACACACCAGCATTGTTATACACCCCCCACAACAACAACAACAACAACAACAACGTTACATTTACAGAGCGCCTTTCATGGAATCTGTCCCAGACTTTGTAAAAACTAAAGAGAAACCTGCTTCACATTCAGCGCCTTGGTTGGGACCATAAGGAGTTCCTGTGGCTCAGTGGTTAGAGCACTTGTCTTGCAAGCTGGGGAGACCAAGCTATGGGGAGACCTGTGTTCGAATCCAGACAGGTCAGGGGCGAAACCTTGGGCAAGTTTCCTTACTCCACACACACACCTAATAATAATCCCTCCAAAAAAAACCCACAATAATAAAATCGGTCATTTCAATCCACGCCTGTGTGTGGGGGACGCTGCTGTGCGCAATTGGCTGCCGCGATTCGCCCACAAATATACATACAGTCAATTCACTTTACGGTATATTCTGTGAAGCGGCTTTGGGACGTTGATAAAATGTGGAAAGCGCTGTATCAAATGCAAGGATTATTATTATAGCGAATGTCGTGTGTTCGTCATGTTGCCGTGGGGGGCTGTTTCTCTCACCAGAGGCCTGACCAACTCGCCATGGTGCAGGTCACCGTGACGAACCCTGGCCCTCGCCCCCCAGTCCTGGAAGGAGACCTTGTTGGCGGTTGTGCCGTCGAATTTGCCGCGAAAGATTCTCAGGACCGTCCCGGGGCGTTTGAGGGGCTGCAGGCGGTGTCTGCTGGCGGGTGGCGGTTTGTAGGCGAGCTGGGAAAGGGAGAGAGATATCACCGTCTGTGTGTGTGTGTGTGTGTGTGTGTCTGTGTGTCTGCCTCCGGAACTCCATCCCACTGGCCCTTCACCTCCTTCAAGGCCGGTCTCAAGACTCTCCTCTTCGACAATACCTTCTGCTGCCTTGTGTGTGTGTGTGTGTGTGTGTGTCTGTGTCAGGTACTTATTGTCTGTGTGTGTGTGTCTCTGTGTGTGTGTGTGTGTGTGTGTGTGTGTGTGTGTGCTGAGCCTGGTTTCTGCCATAACACTTAAGCATCGTGGAGATGTTGTAGACAGGCGGAGGAAGGGGGGGAAGGAGGGAGGGGAGAGACCTCCTTGGTGGGTTGACGAGACCTCTCTCCCCCCCCACACCCCCACCTGAGCTGCACCTGTCAATACCATTGTCACAGTGTCTCCCTGGAACTCTCCCCCTCTGGGCACCAGTAACTCCTGTGAGGGTTTGCTGGGCTGGGCGGGTCGGTGCTGTGTGATGTCCCAGCCGGGATAGGCTTCCTTCTGTACCGTGTGGTAATCTGAGCTGCGGGCAGGCAGGGAACACCGATCATTATCTATCCCGACAAAATGATAATAGTAATAATAATAACCCTTTCATTAGATACAGCGCTTTTCACGTCTTTTGGACAGACGTCCCAAAGCCCTTCACAGATTATACTGTAAAGTGAAGTGACTGTATATTTGTGGGCGAAACGTGGCAGCCAATTGCGCACAGCAGCGTCCCCCCCCACAAACAGTCGTGGATTGAAATTACTAATTTTTATTATTTTGGGGGGGGTTTGGGGACTTTTTTTTTATTAGGCGTGTGTGTGTGTGTGTGTGTGTGTGTGTGGAGTAAGGAAACTTGCCCAAGGTTTCGCCCTGATCTGCCTGGATTCGAACACAGGTCTCTCACGCTTGTAAGGCAAGTGTTCTAACTACTGAGCTACAGGGTAGATACACACAGATAGGCACATACACACACACACACAGTCAGAGACACACACACAGGCACACACTGTGTAAATCCAAGTTGTTAGTTTACGGCTTGTGATTGTGTGAATGTTGCACTTACTGGAGGCTGTGGTTGAGGCTCAGGTTGTCTGGTGCGGGGGGGATGAGCCGGCTCCTCACCGGCTGGGGGGGGTATGAGGGGAAATCGCTGCGGTATTTGCTGGTTGTCACCATAGGAGCCGATCGGTCCAAACCCAGAGCTGTTCTCGTGGGCACAGCCGGGCATTGACGTGTCTGTGACGGGTAAGCCTGGAACATGGCTCTGTGGGTGGTGGTCAACTCCTGCTCACCTGGGGAGAGGGCAAGAGAGAGAGAGGGAGAGAGGTCGAAGGGCATTTACTCTCCGCACTCCCCAGAGGAGAATGTCTCCTGGTGTCACAATCCCCTCCTCTACGTTACAGTGCCTCCCGCTCTCGCCTCAAGGCTCTGTGGGTTCAAACCTCAATCCACCTCGCCCTCCCTTCTCTCTCTTTTCATATCCTGCCTGCAAACTTCGATCCCAATCACAGCCATCTCCCCACTCCTTCACCCCCACCCCCACCCTCACCCCCAACCCCAGCCAAGCTCGGAGTCAGGCTGCACCATTATTAACCCCTGAGACGCTGCCCTGCCTGGAGGACGCGATCTAAATGCAAGCTGTTGTTGTTGTCGTCGACCCCTGGCTGACGCTGCCCGTACCTTCCAGCTTCAAACTACACAGAGCAGCTTTGGCCGGCTCTGGCCTGGAGCCCGGCTTCCCCGTGAACTGCTCCTGGCTGGTGGTTTGGAAAGTATGGTTCTGATCCGGGAAGAGCAACGACCCTAAAGGGAGGAGAGGGAAAGGGACGGGAGGTGTCACTAGAGCCAGGGCCGGGTGTGTACTGTGTCTGCTCCCAGTGTCGGCAGTGCCTCCTACTGTCTGTGGTGGGAACTGACAGCTACCTCACTGTGTGCGTATTGCTTGAATACATCCGTGTGTGTGTGTGTGTGTGTGTGCGCGCACTTGTGGGAATGTGTGCATGTGTTTGTACACGTGTGTGAGTGAGGGGGTGGGGTGTGCGTGACCTGACCCTGTTCTCACCGGACATCCACGTACAAACTGCTTACAGTAAGGGGGGGAGGGGGAGAGGTGGTTGGGGACAAGGGGAGAGGAGGTGGTGGAGAGCTGGGAGTCAGGAGGAGAGGAGAGGTTGGGGTGGGGATGAGGGTTCAGGGTGGGAGGTGACGGGAGATGTGGGGGGAGATGAGGGCTGGGGGTCAGAGGGGGAGGGGGGGGGAGGGTGGGCTAGGCGGAGGGGGGGAATCGGAGAGCTAGTGGTCGGGGGGAGGGGGAAGGAGGGGAGAGGTGGGGAGGTGGAGGGGAGTTGTGGGGTTCGGGGGGGGGGGGGGGGGGGGAGAGGCGTGGTTGCCTTGCCTGCCACAGTGGGAAGTTCTCTGTATGTGACCCTGGCTTGTGGTTCCCAGAGCTGGAAGGCTTGCTGGTTGGTGGTGAGGCTGTTGAAGGGTGCCAAGCTCAGGCGGGTGTTGGTCACTGGGCGTCTCAGCTTCACCAGCTGGGCTTCCTTGGCTGGGAATTCCTGTCTGTAGGTGGATTCGCACACAAACCGTCCCCACCGGGGACCTGCATATATCCTCTAAAGCAAAATAGTCAGGTCACACACACACACACACTCCCTTACCACCCCACCACCATTATACACACACACACACCCCTGTAAACACACACCTCCCCCCCCACCCCAGGTCCCACAAGCCGCCCTCATGGCCACACTCACCTGGACTATGGGCCGTGGCCGGAGCCGAAGCTCTCTGTGTGTGAACTCCGCGCGCTGCGTGGTTTCGAAGCTCATGGCCGGGGGGTCAGGGTGAGGGGGTGTCAGGAGGGGCCTCTTGCTGCTGCGGGGTCTGATATCTGTAACAGACGGAGCCATGATTCCTCTCGCCCGCTCCCTCGCTCCATTCAGAACTCTCTTGTGAGAGACACACAAGTTCTCTGGCCAGCAGCTGCCTCCAGATGCATTGTTTTTTTTTCCACTACTACTGATAATAATCCTCGTATCTGTAACTGTGCCTTATTCGAGACGTCTCCATCGCTTCGCAGAATGTACTGTATATAAAATGTATGTTTTTTAGGGGGCGAAACGCGGCCGCCAATTGCGAACAGCTGTGTTCCCACAAACGCTCGCGGGTTGAGTGGCAATAATTATTCCCAGAAAAGCGATCCGCCACTCGGCTGACAACCGGCTCCCCATTTACAGCCGGGTAAACAGAGGCTCGTGTGTCTGAGTGGGCGTGGGTGTGGAGTTAAGGAAACTTATCTAACGTTTCGCCCTTTCATGGAATCAAACCCAGGTCTCTCGTTTGTGAGGCGAGCGCCTCACAAACCGCAATAATAATCCCAGCATTGGATCCCGAGCCCGATCAAGCCTTTGAGACGTCTCAAAGCGCTTCACGGGATAGACTGTAAAGTGGAGTGACTGTGTATTTTGTGGGCGGAACGCCGCAGCCAATTGGGGGAATGACAGCAGATGAACGCAGTTTGGGGGGCTTTGCTGTGTGAGTGTGTGAGTGTGTAAACACACATTTCACTATAAAGACAATCAGTACCTGCCTCAAACACACCTATTTCTGTTTAGCGAACGGCGGGTTGATGGTGTGTGTGTTGCCTCAGTGTAGACCCTTACCTTGAGGGCAGGTGAACGTGGACTGATAGTGGCTCGGAGGGCATCGTGAAGCCACGCGGAGTCTCTCACCGGCTCCCGTCTTCCTGCAGTTCCTGTGGTGCTTGTGACGTCTAAAGGAAGGAGACCAGAGAGAAAGCAAACCCTGGCAGACAGTCCGTGCCCAGTGATAGAGTGAGTGACCAATTACTTTCATTTGGGGGTCTGTTGGCCAGGAATAGCGTGTGAGAGAGAGAGAGAGAGAGAGAGAGAGAGAGAAACTCCCTTCTCCTTTGAGTGTAACACCACCTGAGCAGGTAAACTAGAGATCGGTTTAACTCGGGTCTGTAGCTCAGTGGGTTAGAGCGCTCGCCTTACAAGTGTGAGACCTGTGTTTGAATCCAGGCAGGTCAGGGCGAAACCTTGGGCAAGTTTCCTTACTCCACACACACACACACACACACACACACACAAACACACACACAAACACACACACACACACACACACACACACACACACACACACACGTGACGAATAATAATCCCTCCAAAAACCACTGTTTGTGGGGGACGCTGCTGTGCGCGTTTGGGTGCCGCGTTTCTCCCACAAATACATACACAGTCGATTCACTTTACAGTCTATTCCGTGAAGCGCTTTGAGACGTCGATAAGATGTGAAAAGCGCCCTATCAAATGCAAGGATTATTATTAACTTGAAGAGCTACATGGTGAGCAGTTTTTGCTGCCCCGATGAGGAACGTTGCTCAGTCTCTTACCCGCAGTCGCACAGCTCACACAGGCACGAGAACGGTGGGAACGTGACCTCCAGGCCTCCGGCCTCCACATCCGGAGACATCCTCAACCCGCGTACCTCCGGACAATAATAGCTCCTGTTATTCCCCAAAAAATGCAGAAAGTTTATGTAGATATATATCTATATAAAAAAAGGAACTTTTTCTGTTACAATGAAAGTTTCCGTCCGTCCGTCCGTCCAGCGAAAGCCAAGTGATTGTAGACTGATCCCTTCCGTGTATCTCTGTTGCCATAGTTCCTACCCCCCCCACAGACAAGCTCTCCTCACTCCACAGTGAATGGTTCAGCCAGCCAGCCAGCCAACACCCCCATCAGATTTAATCCCATCTGTGGCAGTCACGTCTCACACACACTCACACTCACACTGAGACAGAGACAGAGTCACCAAAGTCTCAGGGAAGGAAGCAATATTGCCGGACGGCGTCTCAGAGCGCTTCACAATAATGGATCCCGGGACCCAGCCAGGGGCGAGGGTAGAAAGGTGACCAAAGGCGCGGTCGAAGAGCAAGGTCTTCAGCCGGGACCTGAAACTGAGAGAAAAGGGGGCGAGCGCGAAGGTAGTGAGGAAGGGAATTCCAAAGCCTCTCCCCCCACCCTCCCCTCCCACCCCCAAGCCTTGGTTGGGGCCAACCTGCGCCTAATAGTCAGAAGGATACATCCCTCCAGAGACAGAGAGAGAGAGAGAGAGAGAGAGACAGCGCAATCCATTCCAACAATGGAGCTCTGGGATTTCCAAGTGGAGGTGGAATTCTCAGCTGGGTTTTGGAGACTCTTAAGCAGGTTTGCGTCAAACCAAACACAGGCGAGTGTTATGACTGTAGTGCCAGAGTTTGCCATCAGGGGACGCACTCAGTCTGTGATGTGGACAGCAGCTCGGTGTAAACGGGGCTACATTTGGGGGGGGTTACACCACAGCCCCCCCCCCCCCCCACCCCCACACAGCCACATACACAGCTGTTCAAACCAAATTAGTTCTTCGAAGGGACACAGTTTTGGGGGTTGGATTTTGCATGTATGTCGAGGTCCAGATGGATGTTTAACGAGCCAGAGACGCAATTGGGATAGAGATGGAGTTGACCCCCATGTCTGCGGATGATACTCCCCCCCCCCCCCACACACACCCCACCACCCCCGAGAAAATTCTATATAGTGTCTTATCCCATCTTCGAGTCTCAAAGCGCGTCTCGGAATACACATAATAATAAGAATCCTTGCGTTTTGATGCTTTTCGCGTCTTCTAGACGTCTCAAAGCGCTTCACAGAATATACCGTAAAGTGAGCTGACTGTATATTTGTGGGCGAAACACGCAAAAAAATCATTCGTTCACAAAATGGCTGACATTGGCTGCCGCGTTTACCGCGCGTACGTGCCGCTGTCACTACACCGGGGAGAGAGTAACCCTGAGATGTTTCCATGTGATTAGGCGCTATTTACAAAAAAAACGCACACATCAATCCCGCGTGTTTAAAATTAGCTCAAAAGCAAAACTTTTGATGGTCGGAAGAGCAGCCAGCGGCCCGGCTGCCTGAGCTAAGCTGGGCTGTTGGGGCTCTGGTTTGCAGAGAGGGTACCCAGCACCTCGCCGCTGGCTTGCATCTGTGATGCTGCAGAGAAAACCACCTTCCTTCCTGTTACTGATAGAGAGAGAGAGAGAGACGTAAGGGGGGGGGGAGGGGGGGTGGAAGGTGGGGGGTGGGGGGTGGGAGAGAGAAACCGCATTCGACTGCGGAAGAGGCTTGATTGACTCGCTCGGAAACATCTCGTAATTGTGTTTTCTGTTTTTCAGATCGAAATTTTCGATTGCAGATAAAACGTCGCAGATTACCAACACATTGCAAATCGTTACAGCTCTACCCTTTCATTCTCTCATTCTCTCTCTCTCTCTCTCTCTCTCTCTCTCTCTCTCTATCTCTCTATCTGAAGGCGCGAGCGGTCCCTCAGAGAGATGCGGTCCCTCTTGGCTTTCGCTGCGACTCTCCTGCTGTTCGGTGAGTTTAACTCATTTTCTCAGAGTTTATCCGGGGAAAAAGTCACCGTAAAACTGTCTGCTCGGGTCTGTGTGTTGAAAAATGGCCTCCGGTAAATTATTCATGTGTTTTGCTCCCATTTGTTTTGTGTGGAAGTGCGTAAAAGTTACCTTTGCAAATTGCTTTTCTTTTTAGCTTTTGAACAGTGCACAATACAGTCATTTCACTTTACAAAGGCCCACAAAATATAGTAGATTCTGTGAAACGCTTTCAGACATCTCAGCGATGTGATCAGGCGTTGTATCAAATGCGAAGACTTTTATCATAATTATTTAATCATTTCAAACTTTCTCCAGAAGTCATTACTTACGAAAGTTGTTTTTTAACTGAGAGACTTCAAGTGCCAGCTTCATTTAATTAAAATAATGTTTGTGTTCGCTGTTGTAAATGCAAATTAATAGTAAGCTTGAAAATCAGACAGGAATAAAATAACTCCCCAAACTGGACACATGTTACAGTCAGAATAACACAGTAATATCTCCCACTCTCAGGTGAAATACTCAGGTTTGAAGAGAAATGTTCTATAGCCTGATGGGGCTATATCAAATACAAGGATTATTATCATACAACGTTTAATAACAGTGGAGTGACTGTATATTTTGTTACTGAAATGCAGAGAGAAATCAAAACTCACATTTCCAATTGGCAAATTACAATTCTGTTGAACAGATATTTCTTTTTAAAATATTTTTTTTAATGAATGTTTCAGAATGTCGGCATTTCCATGCACACTCACTCACTCCCTCCCTCACTCACTCACTCCCTCCCTCCCTCACTCACCAGCTACAGACCAGGTGGTTGAAACGACTTTTTAATGTTGGAAACAAACTCACGTTTTCGGTGTTCATTTGTGAATCTAGACTTCACACAAAGCCAACAAATAATGTAACTTACAGCCCACAAAATCCTCCCAAACTTAATCAAAATCTCCCTCCACGGAATTGAGGACAAACATATATTCTGGCACTTATGTGTCAAGTCGTTTTAAAATGTCGGAATGCAGTGCTGTGTATGATTGTTGGTGTTAGATGCTGATATTTTATTTCCTCTCTCTCTCTCTATTCGCACAAGAAACTACTCAAAAGGATAAATACCTTGTTGTTTTTAGGAAGAGTTTGCGTTATTTGCAAAATCGCCAAAAACATACATTTAATGCAATGTTATTTATCTGCTTTTTCTAACACAAATTATCCCCCAAACTCAATGAAAAACCTCTGATCTGTGTCTGGGGTATTAATTGCGAGAGAGACATCTGTGAGAGAGAGTGTGAGAGAGGGGAGGGAAAGGAGAGGGAGAGAATGGAGTGGGAGAGAGGGAGGAGGAGGGGGAGAGGAAAGGTTAGAGAGAAGGGGGGAAGAGTGAGGGGAGAGAGAGAGAGGGGTGGGGTAAAGGTGGGGAAAGAACATTTTCTTTGAGTTGACTGAAGTTTCCCAGAAGCTACAAGTATAAAAACACCTGTTTCTGTGGCTTTTGGGGTGAGTTTGTGATGTTAAACCTTTTCTGGGGCAAACAGCAGACAGAGCTGGCAGCCTGCGGGGATTTAATTCTGACGCTCGAGGCTTTTTAATCTTTTTTTTATTTTCCCTTTTAAAACAAAATTTTTTTTTGAACCAAAACACGTGAATTTTAAAATGAAGTGTGAATCAATCTGTGTCCCTTTAATTTAACCCTTTCCCCGCGCATGCGCCCCGCGCCGCCCGGCCAAGCGTGCCCCGGCCCCGCCTGACCCCGCCCCAACCACCAGACCCCGCCCCCAACCGCCAGACCCCGCCCCCCCAACCGCCAGACCCCGCCCCCAACCGCCAGACCCCGCCCCCCCAACCGCCAGACCCCGCCCACAGCCGCCAGACCCCGCCCCAACCACCAGACCCCGCCCCCAACCGCCAGACCCCGCCCCCCCAACCGCCAGACCCCGCCCACATCCGCCAGACCCCGCCCACAGACCCCCCCCCCCCCCAGGCTGGAGACTCAGCCAGACACACGTGACCCTGGAGTGCAAACAACAACAACAACAACAACAACAAGATTACATTTAGAGACGACAACAACAACGTTGCCTTTGGCTCCGCCTTTATCATCCCTCAAATTTTTTTTGAGGGATTATTAATCAGGCATGTGGCGTAAGGAAACCTGCTCGAGGTTTCGCCCTGACCTGCCAGGAATCGAACCCAGGTCTCCCGCTTGCCACACTTCCACCTCAAGCCGATCCGAGCCTAGAGTGGCTGGCCGGCCGGCCGGCCCGGTCGTGTAGTTAAAGTCTCTGTTTGGGTCGGCGCGCGGCAATAACAACACGGGGATTAGATTTGCGTCGAGTCTGTCACGACGGGCGGACTTCCCAAGGCACGGAACGCGGTGGCAACATCCCGCAAACAGCCCTGAAGTAAACGAGTGGATCATCCGTCAACCGGGACAGATAGAGAGAGGGAGAGAGGGAGAGCGATGTAGAACGAGAAAGAGAGAGCAACGCCTTTTTACCCCTGACAGCGTCACGTCAGGATCTTTAGCGGCCACATAACCTGCAGGATTAATGTGGGTTTAATGTCTCTCTGCTCTGAAGACCGTCGCTTCGCTGGAGCAAAGCCAGGACTTAAATATACGCCTCCTCTCCCAACCTTTTAATGTTTGCAACCGAGGACAGTGGGTTGGGGAGGAGAGGAGAAGAGGGCCTGGAGCAGGGGGCGAGGATGGAGAAGATGGAAGCAGTATGAGGGACCTGGTATCTTACCCACTGCCATCTCTGCTGGACCCAGGCTGGACCACCTGAAAACGGCAACTCACTTTCCTCTCTCCATAGATGCTGCCTGACGCCGCTGAGTGTTCCCAGCCACTTGTGTTTTCACGGTAGAAAAAAAGTACTGTAGTGTCTTCTGAAAGTGTCGGAGTGGAATAGGCTAAAGGGATTGATTCAGGTGTGACATGGACCAAGCAATAAAACTGTACACCATTACCGTCTTGCTGAATTTATATCGAATTCTCAAATCTAACAGTAGTGACGTTAATGCAAACTTTTTTTTCCTAATGAAAACTAGCCACTGGAGCTTTTAGGTATGGAGTATTGAGAAGATACTTACTATAACGTCGCACAAATTCTTGTTTTCTACAGTGTGAGGTTTTTGGGTGAACAACATGTCATCTATTGAAGAGAAAAATGTTTGGGTTTCTGGGCAGCAAGGACCCGAGCGCGTATCTGCGACCACATCATGGGTCAGGTCAGAGTCCGAGAGCGAGGAGGACATCTTCGAGGGCTTTTGTTCCGAGGAGCTGGGCTCTCCGAGCAGCGGCGGTGAGGCTGGATGCCGGGGGGATGGAGACTGGTCGACGGATCTTCATGATGTGCGCGTGCCATCATTCACTGAGCCAGTAGGTCCCCAGCATCAGCTCTCAACCAGCGCCAGTCCACTCGATTACTTCAACCTGCTTTGGCCAGACTCGGTGTTCGGCATGGTGGCGGAGGAGACGAATCGCTACGCTGATCAGTGCCAAGAGAAAGCGGGCAAAAGGGATCCTTACTGGACTCCCACTAACGCCCGCGAGATCAAAGCTTTCTTCGCTATTAATATCATGATGGGAATCAAGCAGCTTCCACGCATCTCACTGTATTGGAGCCAGGACGCTGCCCTGCGCTGCCCGTGGGCCTCTTCAGCAATGTCTCGGGACAGGTTTTGGAAAGTCAACCAGTACCTCCATCTGCAGGACAACAGGAAGGCTGTGCGCAAGTCAGACCCCAGCCACGACCCAATCTATAAAGTCCGAGCTCTGACAGAGACCGTGCGCTTACATTTTGGTCAGAGCTACCGCCCGAGCCGTGACCTCAGTGTGGACGAGGGGATGGTGGCTTACAAAGGCCGGCTGTATTTCAAGCAGTACATCCCCAACAAGCCGACAAAGTGGGGCTTGAAGGTGTGGATGCTGTGTGAGTCGGGCTCCGGTTACTGCCTCAACTTCAGCATCTACACCGGCCGGCGACACGAGCCGTCGGGGAACGGCACCGGCTACGACGTGGTGATGGACCTCTGCCGTCCTTACTTCCACCGCAATCACCACGTGTACTTCGACCGTTTCTTCACCTACCCGGCGCTGCTGGTGGACCTGCAGAGGAGCGGCGGGACCAAGGCCTGTGCCACGGTGCACCTGAACCGCAAGGGATTGCCGGGCGACGCCAGGCGGCTCAAGCTGAAGACGCGAGGGCAGGTGAGGTTCTTCCAGAAAGGAGCGTTACTGCTGACCGTCTGGAAAGACAGGAGACAAGTGGCCGTGCTCTCCACCAACCAGAGCGGCAAGATGGTGGCGGACTCGGGAGCCCTGAAGCCGCAGTCGGTCATCGCCTACAACAAGCACATGGGCGGGGTGGACCTCTCGGATCAGATGCGCAGCTATTATCCCGTTGGACGTTCTTCCAAGAAATGGTGGAGGTGCATCCTGTGGTACCTGGTGAATATCACCATCGTGAACGCTTGGCTCATCTTCAAGAGGTCCGCCCACCGCCCGGCCCTCACTTGCCGATACGACCACCTTACGTTCCGGATCGCTCTTGCCAAGCTCCTGCGGGGGGATTACGCAGCCGGCGCCGGGGAGAGGGGCAGGCTGTCGTCGGCGGCCGGGACCAGATTCCAGCTGGAATTCCGCAATCCCAGCGCGCACTGCCTGGCGAGGGTGGAAGGCAGGAAGAAGGTGTGCCGAGAATGCTCCAGGAAGAAGAGGAAAACCGTGTCCGGGCGGTCGGTGGAGACGTCGTTTAAGTGCAAGTTCTGCGACGTCCCCCTGTGTCGGGTCAACTGTTTCAGAGATTATCACCAGTCGCTGCCCTAACACTCCCCGCTGGGGACTCGGACTCACTCACCTTCAGTCGCTAAACGTCAGCCGGGCTTCTAGAGGAACTTTATGGAATTTCTACAGCAAAGAATGAGGCCATTTGACCCATTGTCGCTGTGGTAGATCTTTGAAAGGGATATCAAGTAATCCCACTCCTCCACTCTCTCATACCCCAGAACTCTACGTTTATAGTAAAAAAATCAAACCAAAGGAATTTCTAACTGTTTTTCCATTGTGTTTGTGCCATCACTACCTCCGATTTTGACCAAAACGAGTCCACAATTCGCAAAAGTTTGAAGTCACTGACATCATTCAGCCGATGTGAATTTGGGTAAAAATGGTCCAAAGGAAAAGCCACGTGATCAGACTGACTCACCGTCGTAAATACAGAGTGAAAGAGACTGTCCTCAACAACTTGGAAAAATAAGCTGTGCTCAGAGAGAAAGAGATTCACGCTGACATTTCGGCCACAAAATACACAGTCACTCCACTCAACAGTGCATCCCACAAAGTGCTTTGAAACATCGTCACGACAGGATAAGGCGATTGCAGGGATTGTTATAATGATTGCCAATTGGTGCTTTGAGCTGTTCTTTAGATGAAGCCAACATTAATAAAAAGCCAGGTGCCCCACACTTTGTTCGGTGTCAATTATTGGTGATCCCTTGTCCTACACTAACAGTAAGTTGTTGTGGTGGTGGGGGTGGGGGCCGGGGGTATATTGAAAGCTGTAACCCATTGATTTGGATCTCATCAAGGTCTCCGTTGATTGCATGTCGAAACTGTGAGACTCTTTATCCTCTAGATGGGCCCCAGATATCCCAAACCATTGTTATAAATGGTGATAGGATTTCCTTGCCATATGAAATCTTTAAGTTACATGGAAAGAGTGAGTGTTGACATGGGAGTGCGGACACTATAGAGGAACTCAGTTTAATACTGAGCGCACACAGACTTTGAAGCTGATTTCACTCTGACTTTCTGACCCAGGTTAGAGTAGCGGAGGCTGAGGTTTGGCTCGTGGCTCAGTAGTCACCGGGGCGGTGACTTGGGCAGAGCTAAAGGTTAGTTTGGATGATTTTCCACTTGGAGTCAGGTCAATTCTCTCAACTGATTTTTATTATTTCTTTTATTCCAGATAACATACAGGGCAACCTGGGTAAGTTTGATCATATAAACTCTGTTACAGCCCCCCACCCTACCCCACCCCACCCTACCCCACCCTACCCCCATTCTCCTCTATGTCTCTGCTTTGCTTCTCTGTTCCCCATCTTCAGATCTCGCGTAGACTATTCCTATGGTCATCTCGCACCGGCTTGGCATCGCACTCTGCCGCTGTCAAGTGCTCTCGGGCGCTATCCTGTATGAGGGGCGCTATATGAAGGCAAATTGTGGTGGTTGTCATCTTTTGGAGTCCAGCGGTAGTGGTTAGTGAGCTTACCTCAGCGCCTTGGGACGTCCGCCTGACCTGGAAGGCGCTTTTCAACTGTCATTTTGTGGTTCTTCTACCTGGCAAGCGAAAGGACCCGGGTTCGATTCCTGGGCAGGTCGAAATGTTTGGCAAGTTTCCTTACTCCACACACTTGTTTACCCAACAGTAAGTGGGAATCCGCTTATTAGTCGATCGGCTGATTACTTTTCCGTGAGTAATAATGTCTTCATTAAAACAAATTATAATTCAGTAATTTGGTCACTCGCCTGCTGCTCACAATTGGCCATATTTCCCCCACCAAACGTACACTTTGTTCACTTTACAATGTGTTCGGTGAAGTAGTTTCGAAGATGCCAAGGGTAGACAGTGGGAGACTGTTTCCCCTGGTTGGAGAAACTATAACTAGTCATAGAGGTCATAGTTTTAAGATTAAGGGTCAGTCTTTTCGCACTGAGTTGAAGAAAAACTTCTTCACTCAAAGGGTAGTGAATTTATGTAATTCTCTACCCCCAAAAGGCTGTGGATGCTCAGTCAGTTCTTGAACATATTCAAGACTGAGATTGATAGATTTCTTATGGACAATGGGATTAAGGGATATGGGGATAAGGCGGGACAGGTGGGGTTAGATTAGAAGGTCAGGCATGATCTTATTGAATGTTGAGGCAGGCTCGAGGGGCTGAAATGGCCTACTCCTGCTCCTAATTCTTATGTTCGTATGTGTTAAGACGCTGTACTAAATGCATGTTGTCACCTGTCACAGTAGCTGCAGTATCTGGCTGGGGAGCGGGAGATTCAAATCGGATTCTCGTCCCATTCCTCTCTCACTGCGTGTCTTTGGCTTCCCTAGTGGTCACGGTCCAGGAGAACGGGCTCACGATGCGATGTCCGCACGGCAAACAGTGGGAGAAAAACGGTGTGAATTACACCGAGAAAGCCTCTGGCGAGAACGTGAAGCTGAGCAAACTGTCCGACACCGACACAGGGGAATACACCTGCCATGATGGCCAGGATCAACTCTCTGCCTTCGTGTTTGTCAGACGTAAGATACGCACGTTAGGCTCGTTATATGGAGACCTGTAGAGGGTTCAGTTCCCGGGCAAGGAGGGGCAAAAACAAGCCTCTGTTTACCTGGCACTTTGATGCGGGTAATAAGCCCTTTTAAAAAAAAACTATTTGGTCACTCAATTCATGGCTGTTTGTGCCGTGCGCAATTAACTGCCACGTTTCACCCACCAACTAAATGGACAATCTATTTAGTAATATATTCTGTAAGGCCTTTCGAGACGTCTCGAAGACGTGATAAGGCGCTAGGTGTGGAGCTGCTGTAGCTCAGTGGGTTAGAGCCCTCGCCTTAGAAGCTTGAGGCCTGTATTTCGAATCCAGGCGGATCAGGGTGAAATCTTGGGCAAGTTTCCTTACTCCACACGCCTGGTAATAATCTGTCCAAAAAAACCACAATAATAATAAATTGGTCATTTTCAACCCATAGCTGTTTGCGGGACGTTGCTGTGCTGCCACGTTTCGTCCTCAAATATACAGTCGATTCACTTTACAGTACATTCTGTGAAGCGTTTTGAGACAAATGCAAGGATTATTATTAGTCTTACAAACTAAATGGACAATCCATTTTGTAACGTATTCTGTAACGCCTTCCGAGACCTCGAAGGCATGACATGGCGCGAGGATCAGATGCAAGGATAATGATGATGATGATGTGTGTGTTTTATCAGTCTGTCAGAACTGTGTGGAGCTAGATCCAGGCACTGTCTCGGGGATCGTGGTCGGAGACCTCATCGCTACGTTTCTGATCGCGTTGGCTGTGTACTGTGTCTCCTCCTCGTTACACTCGGGAGAAGCTCATCAGGGTAATAGCGCACTCGCTATTTTTTATTTAATAAAAAATAGCACTTTTTAATTAATTATCATAATTAAAAACTCAATCCACAACTGTTTGTGGGACACCGCTGGGCGCAAATGGCTGTTGTATTTTGTCCACAAAATTTGCAGTCAATTCATCTTACAGCTTATTCTGTCAATCACTTCCAGACGTCTCCACAACCTGATAAGGCGCTGTATCAAATACGACCATTATTATTATTAATATATTGTTGATGCGATTTGAGATGTCTCAAAGTGCTTTACCCAATGGAGCGATTAGTAGCGTTATTATTATTATTATTTTCCCGGGTCTTAGCTGTGAGACCATTTTGTTTGCCTTTAAATTTAAGGCAGCACCTAGTTCTTTTGTTGAAAAATTCCTCTCATGGTAGTTAATTTGGATGGCGTTGAGAGGTTGAATTTGGGGCCTTCAAAGGATCTCCTGAGAAAGGGAAGATTGATTCCCGTTTGTCTTCCCGTCCAATCATTTTGTCTATATTTGTTTGCAGCGTCTGACAGACAGAGCCTTGTCCCCATCAATGATGATAATGTGTATCAGGTAAGGAGAGTCAACAAAATTGTTGCACAGTCCAGTTGATTGATGTTGATTGGGGTCATGGTGACTGAGGTTGATTGAGGAGTTAAAGGTAATGAAAGTATTGGATAGGGCGGTGGCAGATACACTGTTTACTCTGATGGGGGGAATCCAGAGCGAGGGGGACATCAGTTTAAAATTGGAGCCAGGCCATTTAGGAGTGAAATCAAGAGGCAAAGATTATTATTATTGCACCTCAAAACCCTGGAACTCTCTTCCTGTGTCCCTCCATCTTGCCGTTCCTTCCCAATCTTCCGGCCACGCCTGAAGGGCAATCCTTTAAGCCCGTGCGTACGGACACCTCCCCCTGGCTCAGTATCGCGCCTCGCCCTCTGAGGGAGGGGTGCTGTGTAAATGCAAGTTGTTGTTGTTTGGGGGATGTGTGGGGAGAGATGAGATCAGAGGGAGGCTGGTTGGAGAGGTGACTGAATCTGCAGCTTCTCTCATTGTAACTGTGTAAAGAAATCTTTTCCATTTCCTCAGCATCTGGGAAATCGACCCAACAGTGAGTACAGCAAGATCACACCTCGGCTGAAGGTGTGAGTGAACGAGGAGCAACGCATGTTCTTCGGGAACCAGCACCTCATGGGGAGCATATCTTCATATTCTTCCCTCCCTCCCTTTCCCCACTTTCTCTCCCCCCTCTCCCCCATCCCTCCCTCTTCCTTCTTATACCCTCCTTTCTCCCTGATCTTATCCCCCCCCCCATCCACCTTTCCCTCCCTCTCTCCCCTTACCCCCCTTTCTCCCCCCTCTTCCTCCCTGACTTTATCCCACCCCACCTTTCCCCCCTTTCTCCCCTAATCCCACTTCCATGACTGTTTGTGGGACACTGCTGTGCGCAATTTCGCTGCCGCGTTTCGCCCACAAATATAGTCAATTTGCCTACTCTCCTTCATCCTGCCCCGAACCCTCCCCCCCCCTGCTCTTGTCCCTACCTGACTGTACAGCGCCTTGGGACGTCCTCTTGACGTGAAAGGCGCTATATAAATGTAAGTTTTAATTGATTGATTTGATTGATTGATCCCGGAGAATTTCAGCTCCAAAATAGGACGGCTTCACTCGCTTTAACGCTCACGATTTTCTTTTTTTTTTGCCTCTTCAAATTCCACAGCCATTGCAAGCTTTAGCAAGATCCCGCAATAATCTTGGCTTTTAAAGTGGTATTTTATCATGCCTTCGAGGAGTCTCACAGCGGTTGTAGCATTAAGTGAGTTGACCTCACCATTTGTAGATGAAACGGTTCACGAAGCGGACGATGAAGACATTTGTCTGAAGTATTGAAGGAAAAAACAACTTATTTTCAATCGTTTCACGAGATTTTTAGCCTCCAACTGGAACAACTGTTCAGTTGAACGTCTCATCGCAAGGAAGCTCTCCGCTCGGCAAGCTCTAGCCTGCTCCACATTCCCTTACCCTGCCTGCCCCACCATCATCCAGGACTCTGTGTCCCATTCCACACCAGACTCACTGTCCAGCGCCTCGGGAGGTCCTCCCGATTTTGTTGTTGTTGGTTTTGGGGATTTCATCCCTCAGTCACTTAACCTCGCACCCTCCCTTGCCTCCTTCAAGGCAATTCTCAAGACCCTCTTTGGTCGCTCCTTTAGCCACCCAACCTACCCTCTAACCCTCCTGATCCCAACCCCCAGCTCGGGTCCAAATCCCTGGCTAATCAGCCCAGTGCCTTGGGATGTCCTCCTGACGAGAGAGGCAGCTATGTGAATATCATTTGTTGTTGAGTGAGGAGGGTGAGGTGGGTGAGGAGGGAGCGAGGAGCGTGTGAGGGACTGAACATTCTGTGTCGATGGCTGTTTTTAACGGTCACTGGCTGAATGGATGGCTTCGCTTTTTATTGATATTTTATTGATATTATGTGAAGATGTTTCACTGGCTTCAAAATAAACCTTTTATTGCTTCTCAGAACATGAACTGAGTGGGATTATTTTCAGTCTGTGGTCCCGGGGAGCTTAGCAACAAGATAATGAAGGGGTTGAGACACTAACTAATCTCAACCTTAGTTACGTTGACAGCTAACCACAAACAGCTCATACAGGAGGTGGGTGAGGTGGGGTTGGGGGGGGGTGGGGGGGGGGGGTGGGGGGTGAGGGGAAGGTGATGCTTTCACTGTGTGAGAAGATTGTCTGATTCTCAGTTTGTGGAAACTTTGAACAGGCAGGCAGGATGTGACAGACTCATGGTAACATCAGGTTATGTGATGGGCTGGTGAAAAATTGGGCAAGTTTCCTTACTCCACACACGCACACACACACACACCCGCCCCTGTTCCCCTAGCACATGGTTCCCAACCTCGCCCCCCCCCTCCCCAATCAGGGTCGCGGGGGTCCTCAGTAGGGTCGCGAAGGGTCATCAGCAAAAATATATTTAGATTTTTAATGCTGAAAAGTGCCCGAGGCGACATCGCCGACCGATTTGTATGAAAGACCGTACTAGCGAGGTGCTGAGGCCACAAACGAGACGGGGAGATCGTCTTGGCTGAGCTTCGCTTCAGCCGCGCAGTCGCCCCCTACGGGTCAGGAGGACCTGTTGGTGGCCAATTTAGGATCTCAGCCAAAAAAAGGTTGGCAACCACTGTAAGTAGGAACAGTTGTCGTTACTCCATTAGCAGATGGCTGTTCTGGGGTCGATAAACACCTTCAAATAATATTGTTTTAAATAATTTAAAACAATAATTTGGGCCCTCACTCCACGACTGCCTGTGGTTCACTGCTGTACACAATTGGCTGCTGCCTTTCGTTCCTCCCAAATGATTATTATCTGTAGCCGATAAATGAGAGAGAGAGAGACACAGTACAACTACTAATCCTTACATTTGGTGCAACGCCATCTCACGCTGGGGGAATGTCATGAAATACACTGTACAACAACAACAAAGTTACATTTCTAGAGTGGCTTTCACATTCCCAAGGCGCCGAACAGTCGGATCGGGACAAGAGCAAGGGAGAGGGGCAGGGTAGGGGAGAGAGGAGGGAGAGAGTTGGGAGGGCAGAAGAAGGCACGGTCGAAGAGGAGGGTCTTGAGGAGGGGAGGGAGGGAGGGAGCGAGGCGAAGAGACTGTGGGATGGAGTGCCAGAGTGTGGGTGCAGAGAGGCTGAAAGCCTGTCCGCCGAGGGTCGTGTCGGGGGACATGCAGCAGGCCGGAGCCCGCTGAACGGAGAGGCCGAGCAGGTTGATAGGGAGACAGCAGGTCGCAGAGACAGGAGGGTGGGGGGGGGGGGTAAAGCCGTGAATGGCCTTAAAAGTGAAGACGAGGATCTTGAATTCGATCCTCCGAGGGATGGGTAAAGCGCAGTGGCTCGGCAAACATGGCAGCAAATGAACCCACAAACAGCTGGGAAATAAATGACCAATTTTGCCCGGGGATTGTTGGCTAAGATACTGCGAGAGAGAGAGAGAGAGAGAGAAAGAAACAAATTTTTCTTTTTGAATAGCGCCATGGGATCTGAGCAAATAGACGAGGAGCTCAATTTAACATCTCAGCTGAAGGCCGGCACCTCTGACATTGCTCTCCCCCCACCCAGGACTACAGAGGAGCTTCACCTTAGCCTGTATGAGTTCAAGTCCCAATATGGATTTAGGAACTTGGGCAGGTGGAGTATAGAGAGTTGTGGGGAAAGAATTACCACTAACACTGAAGGTCCCCGGCCTCTTCCTAGGCCTCTGACAGCATCAACTAGAGAACACAATTAATAATCTGTGTTGGATGTTGGGAGTCAAGTTCCTGCCCTGGTCACTACCTGACCATTCGAGGGGGAAATTGGCCAAATTTAATTCCTAGTCTCTGTCCTTTTGAGACAATAAAACCTGCGCCTTCTCGTTCCGCTTCTCTGTTCCTCAGAAAGTCCCCGTCCTCTTCCGGGTTAACTTTCCCAAACAAAACACACAGTCACTACGCTTTACAGTATATCCTGTGGTGCGCTTTCAGACCACTCGAAGATGTGATGGGACGCTGCAGCAAATGCAAGGATTATTACTATTCCTTTCTCAGTTCTACTTGAAAACCTCACACACGCTTAGTTAGTGAGTCTGGGAGTCGAAGTAACTCACGTTATCACTAGTGGATAGGTGGGTTGCAGCTGTTGATTCAGTGAGTGACAATATTAATCATGATTAGGCGGCCTACGGAAAATAAACGTCTCGTGCACAAACATCAATGGCTTCAGGCAGGTATCAGCACAGAGAGCAGAGCCGAGCAGAGAGCTGATAAGGGCGAGGCTGGGGTGGGGGAGGAGGGGGGGGGCGATGATGTGATAAGGATTCACAGAAAACACAAACGTGACAGAGCCACCGGAGACTGCGCGCTGGTTATGGTGAGGCTCCCAGGAGGGAAAGGGTTAATCGCCGACGGCCGAAAACGCTTTGACGACAGGATCTGGTGTGTAACGTGGGTCACTGGTACACAGTCGGGTTGTGGGGGGGGTGGGGGTGGGGAGGGGGTTTTATTTCGGTCTCCGTCAGTTTTTATTTCGTTTGAATCATGTTTGGGGTGAGGGGGGGGGGGGGGGGGGGGGGGACGCTGCCGTGCGCAATATTGGCTGCCGCGTTTAGCCCACCAAACACAGTCACTACACTCTACGGTACGTTCTGCGAAGCGCTTTGAGACATCTCAGCCACATGATGAGGAGCGATATCAAACGCAATGATTATTATTACGGTTTTACTTGAATCAGTTTTAAAATTGTTGGTGGCCGATCTGTCGTGCGGAGCGTCAGACTGACAGAATAATAATCCTCGTCACCTCTTCGAGATTTCTCAAAGCGCTTCACGGAATAGACTGTAAACGATTGACTGTACATTTTGTGCGCGAAACGCAGCAGGCGATTGTAACACGCAGATGAGATGTTTTTCTTTCAGGAAATAACTATAGGATTATAGTGTACAGTTACATACATAATAACTGTAGACATATATTGTGGAGTCCTGGAGCTCAGTGTTTGGAGCACTCAACTCGCAAGCGAGAGACCTGGGTTCGATTCCCGGGCCGGGCAAAATGTTGGCCGAGATTCCTTATTCCACACATCTCTGTTGACAAGCAGTCAGTGGGAACGAGGTTGTTAGACAACTGGCGGATCACTTTATTGGGGGTAATAATCGCTTACCCCCAAAAAAATAATTTTAATTATTATAATTTTAATTATTTTTTAATAATGGTCACGTGAATCCCCGACTGTTTGTGGGGGACGGGGCTGTGCGCAGTTGCCTGCCGCACGTCGCCCACATAGTATACAGTCAATTGACTTTATAGTATGTTCTGTGAAGCGCTTTTAAGGTGACTAAGAAGACTGTGATAAACACTATACGAAATGCAAAGGGTCATTATTATTATTTTTAAATGTGAAGGCGACCGTCTCGCGTTTCCAATGTTGTTACGTGCGGCGGTGTGTGTGCTCAGTGAGTGTGTGTGTGTAAGTGTGTGTGTGAGTGTGTGTGTGAGTGTGTGTGGCCAGCGAGTGTGTGTGTGTGTGTGCTCAGTGAGTGTGTGTGAGTGTGTGTGGCCAGCGAGTGTGTGTGAGTGTGAGTGTGTGTGGCCAGTGAGTGTGTGTGTGTGTGGCCAGCGAGTGTGAGAGTGTGTGTGCTCAGTGAGTGTGTGTGTGTGTGTGTGTGGCCAGCGAGTGTGAGAGTGTGTGTGCTCATTGAGTGTGTGTGTGTGTGCTCAGTGAGTGTGTGTGTGTGGCCAGCGAGTGTGTGGTTACGTACAGCAGAAGGTGAACCCTTAGGGCTGGACACTAACTCACTGTAACATTGCAAAAATAACAATTCCCTGCCCACAGTGACTGCTTAGACCCTGTCCCTGATGGGACGTCCTCCCGACACGAAAGGCGCTCTAAAAATGTAATTGTATTGTTTGTTATTGACTGTGTGAAGCTCTTAGGAACGTGCCTCGCACATGAATGGGGTTGGATAAATCTGAGCTGCTGATTCCAGATTAATTTTCTGTCTTTCCTTCACAGTGGTTGTCTGCGTTAACCCAGGTACGTGTGTGTGTGTGTGTGTGTTGCGTGTGTGTGTTGCGTGTGTGTGTAAGTTGTGTGTGTAAGTTGTGTGTGTACATACTATTAAACTGTGTCCGTGTGAGTCCTATACCCCATGTGTCTGTGTGATATTAACTGTGTGTGGGTCTGTGTGATGCTGGAGTGAGTGAGTGAGTGAGTGAGTGAGTGAGGGAGGGAGGGAGGGAGGGAGGGAGGGAGGGAGGGAGGGAGGGAGGGAGGGAGCGATGGTCCAATGTGAATGGGGAGAGCGAATGCCCGAGTACCTTGTTACCGCTCTAAAACACTCGATTAAAGTAACTTTTTCCCGTACGTGTGTGTGTCTCCTCTTCTCGTCAGATGATTCAATAGTAACGACCAAACAAGATAAAATAGTGCTGACTTGCAAAGGTAGCAATCTCACACTAGACAAAGGCACATCGTACGAACCTGAGATAATTGAATCTCCCACCGAACTCTCTCTCCAGGACGTCAACACGGTTTACAAGTGCGGGAAGGAAGAGTTCAAGCTGTTCTTCAAACGTACGCTGTGATTTCGCCTCCGTTTCACGCCTCAGCGTCAACCGCAGCGTCAAGATGCGAGGATTGCGAACGCGATTCTCGTGCGTGGCGTCCCGCGGGGGTTAGAGCCCTCGGCTCGCAAAGCCAGAGGACCCGGGTTTGATTCCCGCGCCCGGCTGAAACATTAGCATCATAAAAATAATAATAAAAATAATAAAAATGATAATAATAACAATCCTTGCATTTGACATAGCGCTTTTCACAGCTTATCGATGTGCCCAAAACGCTTCATGGAATATATTATAAAGTGAATTGACTGTATATTTGTGGGCAAAATGTAGCAGCCAATTGCGCAGCAGTGTGTGTCCCCCCCCCACAAACAGTCAGGGACTGAAGTGATCAATTTTTTATTATTGTGTTTTTTTTTGAGGAATTATTATTAGGTGTGCGCAGCAGCGCGTGTGTGTGTGTGTGTGTGTGTGTGTGTGTGTGTGTGTGTGTGTGTGTGTGTGGAGTAAGGAAACTTGCCCAAGGTTTCTCCCTGACCTGCCTGGATTTTGAACACAGGTCTCTCACGCTTGTAAGGCGAGCGCTCTAACCTACTGAGCTACGGGAGCTTTGGGAACGCTTCCTTACTCCAGACACCTCTGTTTTCCTAAATCTGAACCCAGTCAATTAACGGATGACTTTTCGGGGGGGGTGATAATCCCCTCCAACCAAAAACAATTTATCATTTCAACCCACGGCTGTTTGTGGGTGGGGGGGGACCGCTGCTGTGCGCAACTTGTTGAATTTCGCCCACAAATATACAGTCACTTCACTTTACAGTATATTCTGCGAAGGGCTTTGATCAGGCACGTGTGTGCCCAGTGAGTGTGTGGCATCTCACTCGGAGTCTCTCTCCCTCTCTCTCTCTCCGCAGTTTGTGAGAATTGTGTGCAGTTGGAGGTGACGGCATTGGCTGGAATCGTGGTCGGTGACATCATCGCCTCCTTGATCATCGTTGTGGGGATTTACGCGATAACAGCCCCCGCCAAGGCCAAGGTAGTACCAGGGTAAGGGCTCGCTCTAACTCTCTCGCTCTAACTCTCTCACTCTCTAACTCTCTCGCTCTAACTCTCTCGCTCTAACTCTCTCGCTCTAAACTCTCTCGCTCTAACTCTCTCGCTCTAACTCTCTCACTCTCTAACTCTCTCGCTCTAACTCTCTCACTCTAACTGACCTTCTCTCTATCTCTCTCTCTCTCACACACTCACTCACTCACTCTCCCCAGCTTCACTGCACCCGAGACTGGCTCACAGAGTGTGTGTGTGTGTCTGTGTGTGTACAGGTGTGCAGTGTGCGTGCAGTGTGTGTGTGTGTGTACAGGTGTGCAGTGTGCGTGTGTGTGTGAATACAGGTGTGCAGTGTGCGTGCAGTGTGCGTGTGTGTGTGTGTGAATTTGTGTGTGGGCAACGTCTGTGTGTTCCCAGTGTGTGTGATTGTGCAAAGTGAGTGTGCTCAGTGAGTGTGTGTGAGTGTGTGAGTGTGTCCGGTGAGTGTGAGGCCAGGATTGCAGTTAGTGAGCTGCTTTTGTTGCTGTGTTTAACCCAGGCTCCTGGTAACTGTGTTTATCTCTCAGCTTATGACCGACAAACATTAATGGCGAACGAGGGGAATGATGGGCTGTATTCAGTAAGTGATGCACTGTTAATGTTAAACTCTGTGTGTGTGTTTGTATGTTTGTCTGTGTGTGTATGTCCGTGTGTGTGTATGTATGTGTGTGTATGTATGTGTGTGTATGTCCGTGTGTGTATGTATGTGTGTGTATGTCCGTGTGTTTATGTATGTGTGTGTATGTCTGTGTGTGTATGTATGTGTGTGTATGTCTGTGTGTGTATGTCTGTGTGTGTATGTATGTGTGTATATGTCTGTGTGTGTATGTATGTGTGTGTATGTATGTGTGTGTATGTATGTGTGTGTATGTCTGTGTGTGTATGTATGTGTGTGTATGTATGTGTGTGTATGTCTGTGTGTGTATGTATGTGTCTGTACGCCTGACGTGAAAGGCGCTAGACAAAAATAATATTTTTTATTGTTGTATGTGTTTACCTGTGTCAATGCGTGTCTGTCTGTATGTGTGTGTGTCTGTATGTCTGTATGTGTGTGTGTGTGTGTGTGTGAGCCTCTCTGTTGCAGATTCTCATGCCTTGTCCTGTTATAGGGGCTGAGAGAAGGAGACCGAGCTGAATACAGTCAATTGGAGCACCAGAGGAGGAAATAGGGAGACCACAGCCCTCATGTGACATGTCTTTTAAACTGCATTTTACTCTGTAACAATCAGACTTAATGATTCCCGCAGAGTGAGACACTGTGAGTGTGAACGTGTTGTGTGTGACAGTGTGTGTACGTGAGTGTGACAGTGAGTGCATGAGTGGGACAGTAAGTGTGTGTGTGAGTCAGTGTGACAGTAAGTGTGCGAGTGTGAGTGTGAGAGGCTGGTGTGAGCAGTTTTGGAGCGATTGTGTTTTGGGGGCATGGTGATGTTTTGGGGATGAGCTGACCGTGGAACTGTCTCTCTCTGAGTCAGTATCTCTGTGTGATTGTCTCTCTCTCTCTGTACATGTCATCTATCTGTGAGTCTGTGTGTGTAACTGTCTGTGTGTGCGACTGTCTGTGTGTGCGACTGTCTCTGCGCGTGTATGACTGTCTCTATCTGTATGTGTCGGTCACTCTGTGTGACTTGTCTCTGTGTCTGTGGTGTGTGACTGTCCCTCTCTCTCTCTCTCTCTCCCTCTCGGTGTCTCTCTGTGTTCGGGGACTTGTTGCTGGTCTGACTCTCAACCATCAATAAAAATGTTGT
This sequence comes from Hydrolagus colliei, assembly GCA_035084275.1. NCBI lineage: Eukaryota > Metazoa > Chordata > Chondrichthyes > Chimaeriformes > Chimaeridae > Hydrolagus > Hydrolagus colliei. Next base: position 629,811 of record CM068770.1, on the reverse strand, counting down.
TGCAAATGAAGCCAGGACTGAGTCTGAGTCGGTCTGTCGTTTTGAGGCTCTGAGCTATATTTGGTTGTTTTTGTTCAGTGAGTGGCAGAGAGAGCGAATGAGCGATGTGAGTGACAGAACGAGAGAGAGAGAGAGAGAGAGAGAGTGAGTGAATGCGTTCGTGAGGGAAGTGGCCGAAGTGAGTGACATGTGGGTGATGTCCCACGAGATGCTGTGACCTGCCGCTGAAGGAGGAGAGGCCTGTGAGCCAAGGCCGCTGAGCTGTGTGGCTTCTCCTCCCCCAGACGCTGCACCAGAATCTCGCCAACCAGCGCCCCTCGACACTGCCAGCTTCTCAGCTCCTCAATCTACCTGCTCCCATCCACCCACCACCCACCCAACCACCCCAACCACCCACCCACACACACACCCCCCCAGCGCCCGCCCTCTGCCGAGAGAGAGGAACCAGTTCCAAACCTCAGCTCAGAGCTGCCGGGCTCGCTGAGGCTCCGACTCCCCGGAGCGAGAGGGTTAAGGTAGCTCAGTGGTTAGAGCTCTCGCTCCCAAACGAGAGCACCTGGGTTCGATTCCCAGGCAGGGCGAGTAGCTTACGCGAGTGACTTTACTCCACACGCCTCTTGCTGACCAGCAGACAGCAGGAACCTGGTTGTGAGTTTGACTTGTCGGGTCACTTTTCCGGGGTAATGAGCCCGTAGACATTTGACGTTTGGTCACCCAATCCCCGGCTGTTTGTGGAACGCTGCTGTGTGCAATTGGCTGCCGAGTTTGGCTGCCACAAGACACAGTCAATTCGTATTACGGTGTGTTCTGTGATGCGCCTTGAGACGTCTCGAGGACACGAGTGAGTGAGTGTGTTTGGGAGGGAGGAGGGAGTGAGTGTGTTTGGGAGGGAGGGAGGGAGGGAGGTTGGTTGGTTGGTTGGTTGGCAGGTCTAAACCTTGGATAAGTTTCCTTACTCCACACACTTGATAATAATCCCTCAAACAAATAACAAATTGGTCATTTCAATCCACAGCTGTTTGTGGAGACACACATCGTTGAAATGTGCTTCATGGCTGACTCTCTCTCTCTATCTCTCTCTCTCTGTGTTTGTTCACCAGCGCTGGTGGCCATTGCTGGTGTCAGAGGTGAGTGGGGTGAGGTTTGGAGGCGATTTGGGTAAAATTAGAGTTTAGTCATGTTTGATACGATAACCATCACCATCCCGCAGTCCCTGCTCCTCGCTCGCTCGCTCGCTCGCCCGCCCCCTCCCTGGCCTCCTTCAAGTCTCGTCTTAAGACTCTCCTCTTCGATGGACCCATCGGCAACCCTCCCTCCTCCTCCCCTCCCCCCCCCCCCCCCCACCCCGTCCTTAGCTCGTGTCTGAAGCAAGTGACTGTCAGCTCCTTGGATGTCCTCCTGACGTGAAAGTGTCATCTTGTTGTTTGGAGGTTGAGGGTTGGGGGCTGGAGGTTGGGTGTGGGGTGAGGGGGGGGTCTGTGGGAGGCTGTGGGGGGGTGGGTGGGCTAGGGTGGTGTGGGGGGGGGGAACAGTGCGTGAAGAAAAGTTTCTGGTTTACTTTTCAGGTGTTACGTTAAAAGATGGGAAACTGGTTTTCAAATGTGATACGATCGATAAAGATGATGTGACAGCACAATTAGACAAACTGCCACTGTCAGACCATCACTCGGGCAGGTTCTGCGAAGATGCTGAAGGATCTGGAAACCTCCACGTCAAAATCCGACGTGAGATTTATTTACTTTCTGATTCTCGCACAATCATCAAATGTTAGATGGATTCACACCTGAACATCAGTCTTCAAAAGCCTCAAGTTAATGAAATACAATTCTTCCCTGACCTGGGGAGTGTGGACGCACAGTGTAGAGGGAGTGTCTCTAACCCTGACCTGGGGAGTGTGGACGCACAGTGTAGAGGAGTGTCTCTAACCCCGACCTGGGAGTGTGGACGGACATACAGTGTAGAGGGAGCTTTACTGTGTCTCTAACCCTGACCTGGGGAGTGTGGACGGACGCACAGTGGAGAATGAGGAGCTTGTTAGTGACTGGCCCTTATATGTAATGTGTCTCCTTTGCCCCCCCCGCCCGGCTAGTCTGCAGGGAATGTGTGTACCTGACCCCGGGCACGGTGATTGGCATGCTCCTCGCCAGCGTGATCAGCTCAGTGTTCATTGGCATTGCCATTTACTGTGTGACCGCGGACACCAGCGAGCGGATTCCCCAAGGTAAGCTCCGGCAACTCTCACCCAAACCACTTTGATAATGTCTCCTCGGTCCCTCCCACACCCACAGCTCTTTGATTGTTCCTTTGATTGGTTGGCCTGGCCTGTAGTTCAGTGGTTAGAGCGCTCGCCTCGCAAGCGAGAGGATCTGGCTTTGATTCCTTGGATGGCAAGTTTCCTTGTTCACACGCTTCTGTTTGCCCAACATTAAGTAGGAACCCTATTGTCCATCGAATGGTGGGTTTGCTTGTCCGGGGCTACAATTCCAACCACAAATTTTTTAATAAATATCTAACTAAATAGTCATTCAATCCACAATGGTTTGTGGGACACTGCTGTGTGCAATTGTGCTGCTGGTTTCACCCACAAAATATACAGTTAATTCCCTTTGCAGTAGAGACTGTGAACGCTTTGAGACGTTTTGAGGACATTTCCTCATCTCCCTCTCCTCCCGCATCTCCCTCTTCTCCTCCATGTACACTCTCCTGTACTAAACTCTGTACTCCCCTCACACCAGTTCTCCACTGGTTCCCAATCGCTGGACGAATCGGATTTCACTCTTGCCCAAATACCTTTTTGCCCTGGCCCTCCCTCCTCCCTCCTGCTCACACCCCATTCCATTGCCCCCGCTTGGCTGGCTGCCTAAATGCAAATTGTTGTGGTTGATAATATTATTATGCCAATGCACTTATTATTATTATGCCAGGGTAGGGGGAAGAGTGGGGGTTGGTGGTTGTGGGGGGTTGTGGGGGTGGGTGGAAGGGAGGGGGTGGGGGGGAGGCGCGTGTGTGTGTATTTTGACCTGTTGATTGTTCATTTTGTCTTTTCTCAGCTTCAGACAAACAGTCGCTGATGAGGAACAATGAGGTGTATTCAGTGAGTGCGGGAGGGTGGGGTGGGGTGGGGGTGGGGGGGTGTTGGGGGAGTGGGGGGCAGCAGGGTTGCGGGTGCGTCGGGGGTTAGGGATACGAGGCTGTGCGTGAGACACTAACCCTCTCACCCCTCCAGGTCACCCTGTGCCAGGGACAGGCCCGTGCTAGGCTTTGGTGGGGGTAGGGGTGCGGGGTGGTGGGAGGGGAGGAGGTCAGAGGCAAGGTCAGGGTGTATGGTAGAGGGCAAGACCCAGTGACATTAACTCTGTCTCCTCTCTCTCGCCAGCGCCTGGAAAATAACCGAGTGGAGTACAGCGAGCTGGGAAACAAGCGGCGGCGCTGAGCGGGCACGGGGGGCGCTCCCCCAGACACCAGGAGTGGGGGGGGGGGGGGGTTACAGCAGTGACTCTGGGGGGGGGCGAGAGCTGCCCAGACACACTCATGTTCTCCGTTGATGTTTTAAATATATTTTCTGGTTGTGGAAATTGGTTTTCTGGTGTTTGGGGATTTCTGGTTATTCTAGGAATGGGGGTCTTGGGGTGGAGGGGAGTGGGGAGGGGAGGGGGGTGTGGGGGGTGGGGGGGGGGGCATGGTTGTGTGCTGAGTGGGGGGGAGACTCGGTGGTTCCTTAACCCCCCCAGCGTCTCACAGAACTACAAGACTGTGGAGCGCAATTCTAACATCTATCCCCCAATCTCGCCCCCAGGTCAGAGGTTGTGGGTTTGAGCCTCTCCATTTCCCCACTTCCTCCCTTCCTCCCTTCCTTTCCCTCACTTCCCCCCTTCCCTTGCCCCACTTCCCCCCTTCTTATCCCCCACTTCCACCCATCCTCTCCTCCCACCCCCTCCCCCCCTCAGCCCCTCCCTCCCCAAGTCGGGAACCTGGAGCTCGAGGACTAGGCTAATAATTCAGTGCTGTGCTGGGGGGGTGGGGGGGGGAGTGTGGGGGGGGGGAACGGTAACAGCTGCTGCTGCTGGCTGTGGTGAACGTGGGTGTGACGAGAGCGAGTGAGCGAATGTGTGTGTGTGTGGGTGACTTCAGCTCACTCACTCACTCGCTCGCTCGCTGGAACTCGCTGTGACCTTATCTGATCAGCTCTGAGACTACAAACAGCAAGTTTCACTGTGGAGCTCAGCCCCGCTAGTGGGGGGGGGGGGGGGGGGGGGGGAGAGGGGAGGGGCGCGGGGAGGCCATTCAGCCCCTCAAGCCTGTTCCATCATTCTACAAGAACATGGCTGATCTGTACCTCAGCCACAATTACCTTTGCCCCATATTCCTTGATGACCTGGGCCCTCCCATGACCTGAGAAACCTCTATCCACCTCAACGTGACTAGATCCACAGCCAGAATCCACAGCCTTTTTGGGAGGGAGAGAGAGAGAGAGAGAGAGGGGAAGAGTTACAGGTTTGGGGTGAAAGACTCGCCCTGATTTCACTCCTAAATGGCTCTGGCTCCAATTATAAGATGATGTCCCCTCCCTCACCTTATTCTGGATTCCCCGCCAGAGGAAATCGTTTCTCTGCAGCTTTTGTTATGTTAAAAACCTCAATCAGGTCACATCTGAACCCTCTAAACACAAGGAAAAGTTTATGCGGAAACATGGCCTCGTAATTTAACCCTTTCGGTTCTGGTATAATTCGAGGGGTGGGTGGGGGGGATCGAACCTTGTTATTTAAGGATTTTACAGGCGCGGAGTGTGGACGGACGCACAGTGTAGAGGGAGCTTTACTGTGTCTCTCTCTCACCCTGGCTTGGGGGTGTGGACAGACGCGCAGAGTTCCTGACCACATTAAACACAGACACACACACACACACGTGCGCGCATGCACGCACACACACACACGCACACACGCACACACGCGCGCGCATGCATGCACACACAACGTAAAACACACTCTCACACACCCTCCTCACATACAGATGCTCAGACAGGGATGTGGGAGAGACCTTTATTGTTTGCTCTGCGAGCAGCCGAGCAACAAGCGAAACAAAAGAAACGTGTAGATTTTACAGAACTTTCCGTCAGAACAAAACCTGTGTCTGAGACGGCGAGAGACTGAGCGACGTCGCCCGAAGCCGTGACTGTCCCGGGTCCAGGAAGCGCAGGCCGCTCAGCGCTTGTGATTAGGTCGGTCGTAAACATCTCTGTCTCGATTCAGCCGCTGAAAATCAAACAGTGATGATTAGCCCTCGGCTCGCACGCACGTCTCGCTCGCTCGCGCACACACACACTCACTCGCACACTTGCTCGCTCACACACTCACTCACTCTCTCACTCTCTCACTCGCTCGCACACTCACTCACTCACTCGCTCGTCGCTCGCTCGCTCGCTCACTCACTCACTCACACCAGCTCCTATATTGACACACACATACTCACACACTGAAAAACACACTGACATCTCATACAGTAACACACACACACACTGACGCACATGTACACACTGACACACACACACTGACACACCCACACATACTGACACACGCACACTAACACACACACAGACACGCGGGTGAGGGTACTTACGGCGTAGTCTGGGTCGGGGACTGCGGGGCCGGTGGGGCCCCTGCGGGGGGGGGGGCCGGGAGCCGGGTGTCCATCCCTGTCCTGACAAACTCTAAACCAATAAACATTACAATTAGATCATCGGGGTGGGGGGGGGGGGGGGAGAGGGGAGGTGGGGGGGGAGAGGGGAGGTGGGGGGGAGAGGGGAGGTGGGGGGGGGAGAGGGGAGGTGGGGGCTGGAGAGTGGAGGTGGGGGGGGGAGAGGGGAGGTGGGGGGGGAGAGGGGAGGTGGGGGGGTGAGAGGGGAGGTGGGGGGGGGAGAGGGGAGGTGGGGGGGGGAGAGGGGAGGTGGGGGGGGGGGAGAGGGGAGGTGGGGGGGGAGAGGGGAGGTGGGGGGAGAGAGGGGAGGTGGGGGGGGAGAGGGAGGTGGGGGGGGGGAGGGGAGGTGGGGGGGGGAGAGGGGAGGTGGGGGGGAGGGGAAGTGGGGGTGGTGGGGGGAGAGGGGAGGTGGGGGTGGGAGGGGAGGTGGGGTGGGGGGGGGGGGAGAGGGGAAGTGGGGGTGGGGGGGGGGAGGTGGGGGTGGGGGGGGGGGAGAGGGGAAGTGGGGGTGGGGGGGGGGAGAGGGGAGGCGGGGGGAGGGGAGGTGGGGGGGAGAGGGGAGGCGGGGGTGGTGGTGGGGGAGAGGGGAGGTGGGGCGGAGGGGAGGTGGGGGTTGGGGGGGAGAGCGGAGGTGGAGGGGAGGTGGGGGTGACAGTGACAGTGGGATTGCGGGTGTGGGGAGCAGTGGTGTTTGGGGGTGAGGAGGAGGGTGAGAGTGACGGTGAGGGTGAGGATGGGGGGGTGAGGATGGGGGGGTGAGGTGGGTGAGGTGAGGTGGGCGGTGGGTGGTGGGGGTGGGGGGGTGAGGCCACACTTACCCCGGGCTCCGGGCCCCTTTCTCTTGGTGACGCAGTAAACGATCAGAGACACGGCCCCAGTGAACAGCAGGTCTCCCAGGATAATGGCCACGGTCACACTGAGACTGATCTCCACACAGTTCTTGCACACTGGGAACACACACACACACACACACAACATCAGAGAGAGTCTGTGGTGATGTGAGTGTGTCTCTCTGTGTGTGTGCACGAGAGTGTCTGTGTGTGTGTGGTTGAGTGTATCTGTTTGTGTGTGTGTGTCTGTGTCTGAGAGTGTGTGAGTGTGCCCGTCAGTGTGTGTGTGAGGGGGGGGGGGGGGTTGGGGTGGAGAACAACAGCAACAACAACAACAACAATATAAATGCCTGGGAACACTCAGCAGGTTGGGCAGCATCTACA
>CM068770.1:593789-622703 GCA_035084275.1 Hydrolagus colliei | reverse complement strand
AGATGTTTCTCCCGATGCTCTGGCGGGCAATCTCTCCGGTTAAATCCCTTGGATAAATTAAATTTTGTGCCTCTTCACATGTGTGTGATATTGTATGTGGTGGGGGGGAGAGGGGGGGGTGAAGGGGGAAGCCCCGCTGTGTGCACAGTCACTACACTTTGAGCCACGCAGAATGTTTGAAGCCGTGCGAGGGTTAATGTTTAGCTCGTTGCCTCTCTCAGTGACGCGAGATTGCCTCTGTCAAAGGGAGTCCGTGTGCCAGAGTTTCGATGGGAGTGAGAGACCTGTGGCAACTTGTACCAAGACAACACAGGAAATCAGCTGGGGTTGAGCTGCGAGTGGGTGATCGAGACGGAGCTGTGTTTAGACAGCGCATAAACCCAAACGTGTGTTATACGACAACAACACAATTACATCTATAGAGCGCCTTCACATCGGGAGGACATCTCAAGGTGCTGGACGTTTAGGTTGCGATCCGAGCAAGAGAGAGAGAGAGAGGCACCGAGCACAAATAGCCACCACGATATCATAATAATAATAATAATTCCTTATCATATCTCAAAGTGATTCACAAAATATACAGTATCGTAAAGTGAATTGACTGTATATTTTGTGGGTGACAGCCGAATGCACACAGCAGCATTCCACCCCACCCCCCACACAAACAGGCGTGGATTGAAATTAATAATTTTATTATTGTTTTTTTTTGAGGGATTTTTATCAGGCGCGTGGAGTAGAAACTTGCCCAAGGTTTTGCCCTGACCTGCCTGGATTCGAACACAGGTCTCACACGCTTGTAAGGCGAGCGCTCTAACCACTGAGCTACAGGAGCTAACTGGGGAGAGGGGAGGGAGTGGGGGGGGGGGTGGGATTATATCGTCACTGATTACTCTTGTAGTGTAGTGACTGTGTTTGTCACTTGTTCCTCCGACAGCCACAAATAGGACTTTGTGGAGTCCTGTAGCTCAGTCGTTATAGCACTCGCTTTACAAGCGAGAGACCTGGGTTCAATTCAGGCAGGATCAGAGCGAAACCTGGGCAAGTTTCCTTACTGCACACGCCGAATAATAATCCCTCCAAAAACAAAATGATAATTTGGTCACTGAATTCACAAATGGCTGCCGCGTTTCGCCCACAAGTATACAGTCAATTCACTTTACAGTATATTCTGTGAAGCGCTTTGAGACGTCTGGAAGACGTGAAACGCACTATCTCAAAATGCAAGCATTGTTAATATTAATTAAACCTTTTGGAACTCCATCCACAGACACTCCACCTAGCCCCCCCATATCCCCTCACCTCTTCAAAACCCATCTCAAGACTCTCCTGTTCCGCTCGTCCTTCGGTCATCCCCACTACGTCCCACGCTCCATCCCACTCCTGTGATCCCAAACCTCCAGCTCAGGTCAAATCCCGGACTGTCAGCCCAGCGCCTTGGGACGTCCTCCCGATGTGATAGGCGCTGAGTAAAGGTCGTTTGTTGTGTGTGTCAGGGTGTATGTGTGTGTCTGCGTGAGATTGTGTGTTTGTGTGTGTGTGTGTGTGTGTGTGTCTGTGTGTGTCTCTCTCTCTCTCTCTCTCTCGCTATCGCTCTTCCTGTAAATGGAGTGATTTGTCACTGAACCCCACCCAAGTTGAGATTGGGATCACTGTGCAGCTGGGCTGTTTGTAACTCGGATGTGTTGGAATAAACACAAATGTGGAAAAAAACACACAACAGAAATGGCTGCGAACACTCAGCAGGTCAGCAGCATCCACGGTCTGAAACGTTGGCTCACTTTCCTCTCTCTATAGATGCTGCCTGACCTGCTGAGTGTTAAGTTCCCCAGCGATTTATATTCTTGTTGTTCTTCCCCCATACACACAGACACACACATAAGACACACACAGTCACTAAAAAGACGAAGTTGCCTCAGTCCCTCCCGCTCGGTTTTCCCTCCCCCACCCATCCTGTCCCACCGCCCCAACCCCACCGCTATTTGGCTGGGGGGGGGGGAGAGAGTGTGCAAGCGATAGCAAGAGAGTGAGAGAGAGGAATGGGGAATGGTTTAGAGCAGAGAGCTGCAATGAGTGAGCGATCAGCACAGACATGAGAAGCCTCCCTCCCACTACCCCCCCCCCCGACTGAGCTCCCTCTGATCAGCCTCTCAGAGGCGCCAGACTCGATGGATGGGAGGCAGGGGGGTGGGTGAGGGGGTGGGTGAGGGGGTGGGGGGGGGATTAACAGTATAATAATCACGGTGCCAACCTCCCCTTGCCTCCCCCACCCCACTTCCTGCACAAACAGGAAGGAAAAATTTTTTTGAGGAAGTTTACAAATGGTTAAATAATGAATCAGATACACTGATTGCAAGTGAGTGGGGGTGGGGGAGAGGTGGGGGGGGGTGGGGCGGAGAGGGGGAGTGTGCAGGGGTGAGACTATACAGGGTGGTGGGGGGGAGAGGGAGGAGGGGGAGGTCAGGCAGAGACAACATTTTTGCCAGTTCCCAGTTTAGTGATAGAGCAAATGGGAACAGGGGGAGGATATTCAGCCCTCAAGCCCCTGTTCCGTCATTCTATTAGATCCTCATGACCCTCAGCCCCAGTGAGGGGCCTTTGCCCCCGTATTCCCTGATCCCCTGACCCGACAAACCTCTGTCCACCTCAGTCCAGACAACGTGACTGGATCTACTGCCTTTTGGGGCAGAGAGAGATGGGGGGAGAGTTACAGGTTTTGAGTGAAAACATTGCTCCTGATTTCACTGCTAAATATGTCTGGCTCCAATTATAAAATGATGATGATAATAATAATAATCCTGGTATTTGATACATGGCCGTGCGCAATTGCGCTGCCGCGCTTCTCCCACAAATATACAGTCACTTCACTTTACAGCGCATTCTGTGAAGCGCTTTGAGACGTCGATAAGATATGAAAAGCGCCATGTCAAATGCGAGGATTCTTATTATTATGAAATGTAAAGATTATTATTATGGTTATTAAACTCAGAGGAATAGAGACCCAGCTCCCTCTCTGTGACTGTGTGTGTGTGTGTGGCTGATTGCCCGGTTCGCTGACGGTAACCCTCCGGTGTTTTCTCGGCAGTCACCGGGGCGAGCGCGGTTGACGTATCGATGGCGCCCGAGGTCACGGGTCACGTGGGCGAGGATCTGGAGCTGAAATGCAACTTCAGGTCATCCGCCCCCATCACCAGGAAACTAACCGTGGAATGGGCCTTCCAACCACTCCACACCGGACCCCAGCACTCGGTGAGAGAGATCGCCCCCCCCCTCCCCCCCCACCACCGCGAGGGAGAGTCGTGGGCGGGTGTGTTTGAGGGGGGGGTGGGGGGCGTGTGTGTGCGAAGAGGCGCTGAGCGGATGTGCTGATGTGACAGGTGTTACACACGTGTCATTGTGTTGTGGTGGTGTGAGGGACTGATTGTGAGGGGAGCTGAGTGTGAGCGGGGGGGGGGGGGGGAGGGGGGGGCTGAGTGTGAATTGGCTGAGTGTGCATGAGGCTGGCTGAGTGTGTGTGGGGCAGACAGTCAACTTTTATGCCCTCAAATGACCCAAGATTTATTCTTTCTTTCCCTCCATCTATCTCTCCCCCTCCCTCCCTCCTCCCTCCCCTCCCTCCCTCCCTCCTCTCTCTCTCCCCACCCCCTGCCCCCCCCCTGCCCCCCCCTACTCTCCTCTCACAGATACTGTATTACCAGGCTGGCGTGTACCCGGCCTCTCAGAGCCCACTGAAGGACAGGGTTGTGTGGATCGGTGACGTGAGTCGGGGAAACGCCTCCATAGTTGTGAGGAACCTGACCCTCGCAGATAACGGGACATTCTCCTGCTCCGTCCGTAACCCCCCCGACACCCTGGCCCCTTCCCGCCGCACCGTGCTCTCCGTCACCAAGAGAGGTAAGAGTCCCAGCCCCCCCCCCCCCACCCCTCACCCAAACTCTCCCCACCCACTCCATCAACCCACCTCCCTCTCCCTTCCATCCCTCTTCCCATCAAACCCAATCGTCCATCGGTCCAGTTCTGACCAACCTCCGCGAGTGTTTGTGGGGAGCGCTGTGCTGTGCGCAATTGGCTGTACCATTGGTCTTACCCTACTTTACACCCCCACCCCCTGCCCCCCACCCCCTGATCCTGACCCCAGCTCGGGTCCAACACACAGCCAGTGGCTCGGGACGTTCGCCTGACGTGAAAACCGCTTCACACAAGTAATTTTGTTATTGTCCCTCTCCCCCCACCCTCACTCTGTCTCTCACACTCTCTCTCCCCCCCCGCCCCCCCCCCACCCACCGCAGCTAAACTGTACAGGATGAAGGCAAGAGTGTTCCTGTCGCTGCTGGTGTTGTTGCCGTCTCTGGTTACCGTGATGACGCTGTTGCTGTGGACGGGGAAGGTCTCCGGGGTCCTTGGCTCCCGGCCCCCCGACAAGGGCCCGGGCATCGGTGTCCCCGAGGGGTCAGTACGGGAAGGGGGGTGCGTGGGTCTGTGTGTGTGTGTGTGTGTGTGTGTGGTGGTGGGTTCATAGAATTATACAGCACAGACGGAGGCCATTCTCTGTCCATCATCTCTGTGTCGGCTCTTTGAAAAGAGCTGTCCAAATCAACCCCACTCCCTCGCTCTCTCTCCCCATAGCCCTGCAAACCCGACCGACCTCCCCAATAACTCTCTGCTTCTCTCTTAAAAGTTGTCATCGAATCGGCTTTCACCCTCCTCTCAGGCAACGCGTTTCAGATCCCAACAACTCGCTGTGTGGAAAAAAAATGTCTCCTCGCCTCCCCTCAGTTTCTTTTATCGACTATTTTAAATCGCTCGGGTGACCAACCCAGTGGAAACAGTTCCTCCTTGTTCACCCGATCGAATCGCCTGATCGCTTTGAAAACTTCCATTGAAATCTCTTCTGAACCTTCTCTGCTCCCGGGAGAATAATCCTAGCTTCTCTCTGGCCTCTCCTGATGATGATGACTGAAGTCCCTCATTCCTGGTACCATTCCTGGGAAATCTCTGCACCTTGGTCCCTCATTCCTGGTACTTTGAGATCCTTCCTAAAGTGTGGTGCCCAGAACTGAACATCTCCAACTGAGATCTAACCAGGGTTTTATATAAAGGTTCATCATACTTCCTGATTTTTGGTCTCTACCCAATATAAAGCCGAGTATCTCGTAGGCTTTTTTTTTAACAGTTTTAGCTACCTGTCCTGCCACCTTCAAATATTTATACATATATATATGAACACCCAGGTCTCTCTGTTCCTTCCCACTTTAAGATTCTACCATCAGTTTATATTGCTTCTGCTCATTCTTCCTTCCAAAAATGCATCACCTCCAATTTCTCCACATTAAACTTCATCTGCCATGTGTCTGCCCATTTTACTATTCTGGTTATGTCCTCTTGCAGTCGGCTACTATACCTCATTTAATATTTCTTCCAGCTTTGTGTCATCTGTCTGTGTGTGTGTGTGGGGAGTGGCGGTGGTGGGGGGATGTGTGGCTGTGTGTGTGAAGGGGATGTGGGGTGTGTGTAGTGGGGGAAGAGTGTGTGTGTCTTGGGGATGTGTGTGAGTAGTGGGGGGGGAGAGTGTGTGGGGGGGGATAGTGTGTGACTTGGAGAGTGTGGGGGAGAGTGTCAGCTGGGTGAGTTGGATGGTTGGAGGGGGTAGACTCTGTGTGGGGGGGGGGGTATGTGTGAGTGGGGGAGTGTGTGTGTGTGTCTGTGGGGGGACATCGTGTGTGTCTGTGCGGGGAGTGTGTGCGTGTAGGGGTTGGTGTTTTGCTGGTTACCAGTCTTTGCCGTTGTGTTCAGGGTGGTGATCGATGTTGGAGACGGAGACGGAGACGGAGGGGGTGTCGGGGAGCGTGGAGGACGATGCCAGAGGATGCGTGTGCGATGTGCAGCCTGTCTGGAGGTAGGAGCGAGGATCAGGGGGGGGGGGGTCACACACACACACACACACACACACATAAAGACACACAGACCGACCGACCACAGACAGACAGACAGACATGTAGACAGACGGACAGACGCTCCGTTCTCTCTCACCAGCCGTGCGACCCGTCACCTCCCCTCGAAGCAGGTGCAGGCGGGGAGTGAGCGAGGGTTACTGTCTAGTCTCCCTCCCCCAGCTGCAGTCTCAGTCTGAAGCCTCTCCCCCCCCCCCCACCCCAAAGGACTCCAGTCCCTCCCTGTCATCTCCCACCCCTCACCCCTCTCTCTCTGTGCTCATTGAACTGTGAACCCCCCACCCCCACTCCGAGCTCTCTCTCTCTCTCTCTCTCTCTCTGTGCTGTAGTGTCTTCATCTCCGGCCCCACGCACGTGTGTGTGTGTGTGTGTGTGTATGTGCGTGTGTGTGTGTGTGTGTGTGTGTGTGTGTGTGTTTGTCAGCGCCTTGGGACGTCCTCCCGATGTGACAGGCGCCCCTCTAAACGTAACTTTGTTGTTGTTGTGGTTTCCCTCCAGTATTCTGACGATGACGACGACGACGATGAAGATTTCCACCGTTATTGCCCGGAGTCACCGTCACCGACAGAAAACTAATGTGGTGGTGGGGGGGGGGGTGGGGGGGGGGCTGGGGGGCTGGGGGGAATGAATGGGGGGGTGGGGGGGGAAGGACCGTGTTACAAAACATTTGGGCGATGTCTCGACTACATTATTATTATTATCATTTTTATTATTATTTTTTAGGGAATTACTTTTGACTATTTGTACAGCAAACTGGGGTTTACTCTGAGTAACACATCTCAGCAGTCGCTCTCCCACACATTGTATATTTACCGTAAAATTTGAATGACCCTGTTTTTCTCTCTTTCTCTCTCTCATTCGCTCACTCACTCATTCGCTCACTCCCTCTTTCGCACCCTCTCGGTTTCTCTCTCACACACTTTCTCTCTCTCTGTCTCTCGGATTTCCTCTCTTGTTCTCTTGTCTGTCTCTCTTATTTCCGCTTCCCATCTCTCTCTCTCTCTCATTTGCTCTCTCCCCATTTCTCTGTGCGAGTGGCGAACATAAGATTTTTAAAAAAAAGATACGATGATACAGTGAGAAATGCTCTTCACCAACTTCACAAGAATGTTCTGACGTGTTTCAATGCGTTGGGTTTATCTCAAATATCGCAAGCTAGCTGAACAAAAGTGGCTTAATTTAAATGTGGCTTCAAATTGTGGTGTGCATGTCGGGGTTTGCCTGACTGAGTGTCAGTGTGAGTGTGTGTTGGTGTGGGTGTGTGTACGTGTAAGGTGTGTGTGTTGGTGTGTGTGTTGGTGTGTGTGTTGGTGTGCAGGTGTGAGTGTGTCGGTGTCAGTGTGTGTCAGTGTGAGTGTGTGTAAGTGTAAGGTGTGTGTGGGTGTGAGTGCGACAAGCTCCATGATCGCCTCTCCTCCACCTTCAACTCACTCGTCCCCCTGAAATCCAGGACGCTCTCCAAACCAAACCCACCCGATCCCCCTAGTACAGTGAACCATCTCCTCTGCCTCCGATCTCATACCCGGCTGCTCGAGCAGTGGAAGCATCTTCACAGTTCCTTGCCACAAGTTCAAATCCTGCCCTACTCCAACATCATTCTGGAGGCCAAAAACCCAGTTCTCCACCACCCACCATAGTCACTTCAACAATCGAGAGAACGAAAGAGAACGAGCCGGAGAGTTAGAGGTCAGGCTAACAGGAAGACAGTGGGGGCAGTGAGCCAACGATCAGAAGAGGACAGGCCTGGTTATTTGGGGGTCGTGTGGTCAAGACTACAAGTCAAGACTTATCAAAGAGTTGTGCTGCTTAGAGAGAGTCCAGCTGTTGTGCGATCGGCCGGGACTGTAGCCTGGACAATAGCACTGAAGGGTTAAGTGGCAAAAGTGAGAGAGAGAAAGAGAGAAGTCTAGATCAACCAGCAAGCAGACTATCAACTCAACCAACGAACCCAAAACACACAACCTGACTGAGACTGAGACTGAGAGAGAGAGAGAGAGAGAGACGTCGAAAAGTTGAGTAAAAGGCAAGTGGGGCAGAGCAGAGAGTTAAGGAGATCTAGCAATGGACAGAAACTAGACTTTGAGGTGCTGCTTCTTGACAAGACATCCAGAACCCAGTAGTGTATTCATACACTCACACATCCATCCATACAACAACAACATAATTACACTTGTATAATGGCCTTCTACGGAGAGGTAGGCATGTGCGGAGTAGATAAGTTGGTTACCAATTTTAGAGTACAAGTTTGTTCACCTTGATGCATTTTGTTTGTGTCCTTACTTAGTTCACTATCCCGATTACCAAGCAATAAACTTTTGTTATTTAACCGTTAACATGTGCTGTTCACTGCTGACTAATACACCCAGAACCTTCCACCACAAACCAGCTGCCTTGACCAACCCGTCACCTCTCCTCCCCACCCAACTCCCACTTCCTCTGCCCATCGCTGGCAGACACCTGTCTGTCAGACCTCAAGAGCTGGATGAGCAAACTTCCTGCAGTTAAACCCAACAAGATGGAACCCACACTCTTTGGCTCCTGTCAACATGTTCTGTACAATGGTTCCAAACCTCCTCAACCTACCCGACCTCCTCGCCTTAGGCATCAGGTTTGATTCCCCAGTTATCCTCCCTCCCCCACGTCCACCAGCATCGCTGTCTTCCATCACTGCCACGTGGCCCGTCTCCGTCAATACCTCACCCCCCAACAGCTGGCGAAACCCTGGTCCATTGCCTTCGTCACCTCTCGGCTGGACTACTCCAACTCCCTCCTCGCCTGTCTCCCCTCCGCTACCATTCAGAAAGCCCAGCTCACCCGCATTCTCACCCGCACCAAACTTCACAGAGAGGATCAACTTCAAGATCCTCACTGTTGCGTTTCAATCCCTCCGCTCCTCTGCAACCCCACCCCCTCCTCATCTCTCTAACCTCCTCTTTCCTCACACCACCACTCGCTGCCTCTGCTCTACTGGGTCTGGCCTCCTCCTCTCCACCATCAGCTGCCACGCCTTCAGCCATTACACCCCGCAACTCTGGAACTCCCTCCCTCAACCTCTTCATCTCCCTCCCTCCCTCCCTCCCCATCTTCAGGTCATGCCTTTCTTTCTCTTCGACCAATTACGCTTACGGTCAACTTCCCCCCCCTCTCCTCCTGGCTCGGCCTTGGGCTCTGCCATTGTGAAGCGCTCCGAGACGCCGCCCGTCGTGGAGGGGGAGAGGGAGGGAGGGAGCGAGGGAAGGAGGGAGGGGAGGGAAACTAAAGTTGTTGTTGTGGTGGTGGATGTACTGAAGTGGTGGTGAGTGTGTGTGGTTATACAGTAGATGTGTCTGAGCCAAACGGAAGCTGGCAGTTATTCTAGTGACTGTGAGGGGGAGGTGACCTGTTTGTCTATTGCCGGGAAGCTGTTGGTTTGGTGTTAGTTACACAGCGTGTTCAGTGAGAGCCGGTGGGGAGGGGGCTTTAACGGGGGGAACCTTGCGTACTGTAACCCCCCGGTGTGTGCTCGGGATGGCCCGCCGCACTCTGCCCCTCTCCTCTCTCCTCCTCCTCCTCGGGGGTAAGTAACGTACAAGCCTGGGAGACGTGAAGTGATGGTAACTAGTCAAATGTTCGTGGGTCTCAGGATTGTGTAATGAGCCAGCCAGCGCTCCCCCCCAACACCTCTCCCTCCCACCCCACCTCCACACACACACACACACCCCCCCCTCACACACACACACACACCCCCACACACTCACCCAAAGCCCGCGTCCGTCCCCCACCCCACACACAGCGCTCCCCACCTTCCCTGCCACGTAAACGCTTCCCTTTTTAACAACAGCAGCGATAATCCCGGCATTTGGATAACGAGTGTGTTTGCGACGTCTCAAAGTGTTCTATGTACAATGTAAAGTGTGGTGACCGTGTATGTATTTTGGGCAGAACGCGGCAGCCGATTGAGCTCAGCGGCGTCTCGCAGGCAATCGTGGTTTGGGTGACCAAATTGTCATTTGTTTCATTTTTTTTTTAAATGTTTTTTTTGCAAACAGCGGTGGATCGAGTAGCCGCGCTCACATTGCACGCGAGAGACCCGGGTTCAATTCCAACGACGATGACAACTTCGATTCATATCGCGCCCTCCACCCCGGACGGCGTCTCAGAGCGCTTTGAAGGCAGAGTGGAACCTCGGCTGAGCTTCCTGACGCCACACGCCTACTAATAATAATAATCCTTCCAAAAAATATACTAATTTGGTCATTTCAAAACACGGGGGGGAACGGGGGGGGGGGGGAATCGGCTGCCGCGTTTCGCCCACAAATATACAGTCAATTCACTTTACAGCATAACCTGTGAAGCGCTTTGAGACGTCCAGAAGACGTGATAAGGCGCTCTATCGAATGCAAGGATTATTATTATTATTATTATTCTAACGTTAACCCTGTGTTGGCTGTAGCTGGGCGCTGGCTCCTGGCGCTCCGGTTGTGGCCCCCGGAGGGCGTGAGGGAGGGGGATCCGGCTTTACTGCTGTGTGACCTCCAACTGCATCTGAACACCAGCCGAGAGCATGTGAAGGTCGACTGGTACCACTCCCCGCATCCCGGCCACACAGAGAACCAACGGGAGGTAACGAGGCCTGGGGGGGGGAGGGGGGGGGTGGGGTGGGGGTGGGGTGGTCCTCACTGTAACCACAGGCACCGAGTGAGGACGTGTGACTGTGTGTGTCGACCACCAGGGTCTACGATTGGGTCCAAGCTCCAGGTGATCCCATGTAGAGGGAGCTTTACTGTGTCTCTAACCCTGACCTGGGAGTGTGGACAGACACACAGTGTAGAGGGAGCTTTACTGTGTCTCTAACCCTGACCTGGGAGTGTGGACACACAGTGTAGAGGGAGCTTTACTGTGTCTCTAACCCTGACCTGGGAGAGTGGACAGACACACAGTGTAGAGGGAGCTTTACTGTGTCTCTGACCCTGACCTGGGGAGTGTGGACACACAGTGTAGAGGGAGCTTTATTGTGTCTCTAACCCTGACCTGGGAGAGTGGACAGACACACAGTGTAGAGGGAGCTTTACTGTGTCTCTGACCCTGACCTGGGGAGTGTGGACACACAGTGTAGAGGGAGCTTTATTGTGTCTCTAACCCTGACCTGGGAGTGTGGACGGACACACGGAGCGTTACTGTGTCTCGAAGCTGGATACTTGTGCTTGTCGTTGGAACGGCTCGAACTCTAACCTTTCTTGTGGGGTGATATCCTGTCCCTTTGCCGTCAGATCCTGTACTATTACAGTAACATGTCGGTGGTCGTTCAGAACACGACCTTCACGGACAGACTGCGCTGGGTCGGCAACGTCCGGCATAACAACTGCTCCATCCTCCTGACAGCCGCGAAATGCCGAGACACCGGCTTCTACACCTGCGAGGTGCGGACGCCCAGGACCCATCACGCCATCCTCAGAGAGCAAATGGAAATCCGCGTCCTGTGTGCAGGTAACGAAGGGATCGAACCACCAAAATACAGTACTGCAGATGGTGGAAATCTGAAACCAAAAACTGGTTCGACTCAGCAGGTCAGGCAGCATCTATGGAGAGGGGAAGATCGAGTCAACGTTTTTGGGGGTCCACGACCCTTCGTCAGAACCGGGGCTTGTTGGGAGGGAGATGGTTTTTATGGACAAGTTAGAGCCGGGTGGGTGGGGGTGGGGGGGGAGGGATGGGGGGGCGGAGAGGCAGGACAAGGAAGACAAAAGAGACAAAGAAGATAGAAGAAGAAGACAAAGGAAAAAATGTGTTAATCTATGGGTTAAAGAATTGATGGCGGAGTGAAACAAAAGGTGGGGTGGGTTTAAACAGAACTGGGGAGAAGAGGTGTTAATAGTGAAGAGTAGGCAACACACCAGAGAGACAAGGGGTGTCTGGAGTGATGAAGAAATCAACATGGTTTCCCTTCGTGTAGCTCTGTGATTAGACAACCCAATTAGCAAGAAAGTTCAATTCCCAGGCAAGTTTCCTTACTCCACGGGCCTGTGTGTTTACTCAGGGGGGAAGCTGGTTGATCGGATCGACTGGCACATCACTTTTCCAATGAAATAATCCCTTCGAAAAGAAACGATAATCATTTGGTCGTTTCAATCCACGACTGTTTGCGGGGACGCTACTGTGAACAATTGGCTGCTCCACCCACAAATATTCAGTCAATTCACTTTAAAGTACATTCTGTGAAGAACTTTTAGATGTCTAGAAGATATGAAAAGCGCTATACCAAGTGCAATGAATATTATTATTATTATACCAGAATCCTCTTCCAACCACAGAACCTCTACACTGTGCATCTACCCTCCCAGGTCAGGGTTAGAGACACAGTAAAGCTCCCTCTACACTGTGCGTCTGTCCGTCCACACTCCCAGACCAGGGTTAGAGACACAGTTTCTCTCAGGAACAATGTAATGAATTGTCTGTGGTTCCCTCAGGATCCAGGATGCTGAGGCCTGTTGTTCGGCTGCCAGTATCGGTCGGGCAGCCCACACTGATGTACTCTGTGGTGGGAGCGCTGGGATTGTTTGGGGCTGTGACTCTCCTGATCCTCCTGGCTGTATGGGTGCAGAGGAGACAAAGGTAGGTAATAGATTTGGAGGATGTACGTGCAATCCTGTAGCTCAGTGGTTAGTTCGCTCGCCTCACAAGCGAGAGGACCTGGGTTCAATTCCCGGACCACGGGGGGGAAATGTTGGCCAGGTCTCCTTGACTCCACACTCGCAGTAGTGAGGAGTCCCGTTCTGGACGATTGGCGGACCCCCATTTCCCTCAAGAAAATTTTTAATCAATCAATAAAATAATCATTTGATCACTCAATCCGTCACTGTTTGTGGTTACTCTGCTGAGCACAATTGGCTGCTGCGTTTCTCCCACAAAATACAGTCACTTTAACAGTGTACCCTGTGAAGAGCTTTGAGGCGTCTCCAAGGCTTGATGGGGCGCTGTAATAAGACCAAGGATTATCGTTATTAATTGTGTATCTGAGACAGTATAGTCCAAGACCTGGGGAAGTCCACCTGATGTGTTGTTGTTGTTGTTTGGCTCACGATATACCAAGCGATGTCAGGCTGGTGGAAGCCGAGCATTGATGGGAAGCTTTCACCAGCTAAATCTTATGTAGAAGTTTTAAATCCATGTTTTTTTTCACAACTAATTGTAAACTTGTCATTTCTCCATCTCTCTCTCTCTCTCTCTCTCTTTCTCTCTCCTCTGATGTGGGGATAAGGCGTAACAGGAGTAACAATGAACTCCAAACCGCAAACTCTGAGGTAAAAATAAAATAACATAAAGAGGGGGAAGTTCTTAAGAACAAGGCTGAGGTGGAGAGATGTTTGATAGGTCAGGATGTCAGGGGATATGGTAAAGGCAGATCGTTGGGAGTTGAGGTACAGATCGGCCGCAGAATTGCAGAACAGGCTCAAGGGGCTGAATGGCCTCCTCATGTTCCTTTAAGAGAACTCGCCTTACAAGCGTGAGGCCTGTGTTTCGAATCCAGGCAGGTCAGGGCGAAACATTGGGCAACTTTCCTTCACCCAAACACACACACACGCGCCTAATAATAATCCCTCCCCCCAAAAACCCACAATAATAAAAAATTGGTCATTGTAATCCACGACTGTTTGTGGGGGAGACGCTGCTGTGCGCAATTGGCTGCCGCGTTTCGCCCACAAAATATACAGTCACTTCACTTTACAGTGTATTCTATGAAGCGCTTTGAGACGTCGGTAAGATGTGAAAAGCCGCTATATCAAATGCAAGGATTATTATTCTAATAACTTGGGTTTATGCGTAGAGCCTTTCACACTGGATCACACCAGAAGTGCCTTTGTTGGCGTAGAAGAAGCCATCCCTGAGAGCTTTGGGAGAGAGTTTAATAGGGAATTAACGGTGATTTCTGCCAACCCGAAATCCAAACAGAAGTGGCTGGGAACACTCAGCAGGTCAGGCAGCATCTCTGCAGAGAGGACAGTGAGTCAGCGCTTCAGGGTCGATGACCTTCCATGTTGGAAAAGGAGCAGGAAAAGCAGAGAAAAGGAAACATTTAGGGGTTAAATATTCAGGGATCTCATCGGCGACTTCCGTTTCTATTCTAAAACTGAATACGTTTCCTCAGGAAACAAACGTCTATGTGTCTGTGAGGCGGAGTCCTGGCGGAGGAGCGGAGCCAGCCAGGGATCAAGAGAAGGTGGTGGTCACCAACGCAACCTACATGACTATGGTGAGATACTTCCTAGAGTAGGTCAGTGGTTAGAGCCCTCGACTTGGCAAGCAAGAGGACCCGGGTTCGATTCCTGGGTGGGGAGAAACATTGGGCAAGTTTTGTTACTCCGCACGACACTGTAAGTAGGAACCCGGTTGTTAATCGATCGGCAGATCGCTTTCCCAGGAGTAAAAATCCCTTCCAAAAAACACATGAATTAATTTGAATAATTTGGTCATTCAATGTGAGACGCTGCTGTGCACAATTTGCTGCCACATTTCACCCACACAAACAGCCACTCCACTTTCTGTGAAGCACTTTGAGATGTTTCAACATTGTCACACATAGGAACAGGTGTAGACAATTCAGCCCTTCAAGCCTGTTTCGCTATTTAATTAGACCATGGCTGATCTGCACCTCCACTAATCCTTTCAATTCCTATTTCCCGCTTTCTCCCCGTATCCCTTGATACCCTGACCTACAAACATCCCTCAACCTCACTCTTGAAGGTGTGAATGGATCCAGAATCCACAACCTTTTGGGGGAGAGAGTTCCAGATTTCTACCACCTTTTGAGTGAAAAGAAAACCCCCTGATTTCACACTTAAATGAACTGATTCTAATTTTAAGACTATATCTCCTTGTTTCAGATTCCCCACCAGAGGAAATACCTTCTCTGTATCTACCCTATCAAATCCCTTTATCATCTTAAATACCTCAATCAAATCACCCCTCAAACGTGTAAACTCAAGGCAATACAATCCAAGTTTACACAGTGTTTCCTGGCACTAAGATAAGGAACCTTCCATTTCCCCCTTTTGATTATATTTTGTACCTGGGAAGTAGCTTTCAGTGATTTGGGGATATGGCCCCAAACCTCTTCGCTCCTCCACATCTCTTAACTTCTCCCCATTAAGAAATGATCTGCCTTATCTTTGTTTGGTCCATAGTGGATGACCTCGTGCTTCCCTACATTGAACTCAAGTTTACTCACTCACTTAATCTGTCTATAAGTCCCTTTGTAACTTCCTACTCCCATCTACACCACTTACTGAGCCTCCTATCTTAGTGTTGTCTGCAAACTTGGATATAAAACTTTCTATTCCTTCATCCAAATCATTTATATAAAACTCTTGGTTTCATTATCCTTTGCCAGCTGTTTTCATACTCCCTTTTTGCTCCTGTTATTTATTTCTGTGTACATCCCTTTGGTGCCTTGTATGGTCTCCCAGGCCTCTGCATTCCAACTTTATCTTGCATTTGAGTAAGCCATTTTTGAAAAATACTTGATACAGTCTCTAACCTATTTTGTCCACCATGGTTGCTTTGGAGCGTTTACATTTTGGGGTTATTTTCTTGTTCTGTATTATTGTATATCAAATACTTTTTTTTTTTTGGAAAACTTCCCTTTATTCATCTGCAGGTTTAACCACTAACAGTTCAGCTCAGTTTACTGTGGTCAATTTATTTTCTCATCTCACCAAAGTTTGCCTTACTTGCATTTAACAACCACAAAGTGACGTGTGTGTATATAGCACTGTTCAAGTTGGGAGAACGTCCCAAAGGCCCTGGTCAGTCAGTGTTTCGGACCTGAACGGGGATCGGGACCAAGAAGGGTGGAGGGAATGGGGGGGGGGAAAGAGAGGTGACTGATGGCACGGTCAAAGAAGAGACAGGGCTAGGAGGCTAGGGAGGGGGAGAGGTCTGTGGGATGGAATTCCATAGATTCATATGTTGGGGGCAGGGGGTGTGGAGCAGGTCGGATCCCGCTGAGTGGAGGGAATAGACCGGGTGTTAGGAGATCACAGAGGTGGGTGGATGGTGGGGGTGGGGGTGGGGGGGAAGGGGAGGTGGGTGGGTGGCCAAGGCCATGGAGGGCCTTGTAAGTGCGAGGAATTAGGAAGGCCGACAAGCAAGGCTTTGGCCTAGTCGAGCCTGGATGTGATAAAGTCATGAATGAGGGTTTCAAGTAGTGGCAGAGTCGGCCAATTTTGTTTCAAATCTCCAGTATTGTGTGTTTTCTGTCCCCCAACAGTCTTATCACATTTGCTGTTCCTTAATTCTACCCACAATTGTTTCCACTACCTGATCTCTCTTACTGTAATGGTGCCTTTTTATCAATATTACGCCTCCTCCTTTCCCAACGTCGCTGTTTTTTTTTCTAAAGATCTGATACGCTACAATATTTATCCCCCAGTCCTACCCAGCTTGTAACCCCTTAACCTGCCCGCCCCCTCCACACAGCAGGCTCTGGCCTGCTCCATGTCCCACCTGCCCCACCATTGGCGGGCGAGCCTTCAGCCACACTGCCCCCCAACCTCTGGAACTCCATCCGCAGTCCCTCCACCTCGACCCCCCCACCTCCCTGGTCTCTCCTTCAAGTCTCACCTCAAGACTCTCCTCTTTGATGGACCCATCGGCAATTCCTAATCCCCCCCTTTCCTTCCCACCGCCCCCACCATCCCCCTGTCCTCAGTTCGGGTCTGAAACAGTGAATGTCCAGCGCCTTGGAACGTCCTCCTGAAGATATATCAGTGTAATTTTGCTGTTGTTGTTGTTGTCGTTGTTGCAAGCGCATCTCTATAATGGCTACTGCACCAAACCCTACAATCTGGATTCGTGCTTCCAACTCACTTTATTTCTTATGCTTCATGTATTTGTGTCCATAATTTGTATTTGGGTTGCCATTCCCCAAATGCCCTGACCATGTTCTACTGACACTTTTGGATTTGTTACACCGTTTGTGAGAACTTTCCTGTTACCTTTGTCTTTCCTGTCGTATTTATATTTATCAGAACATGTCGTATTTATATTTATCAGAACAATACCCTGATCGCTATTTCTTTTCTGACGATAGCTCTCATCCTCTCCCTGCCTCATGTGTAAGTGAGCGTTCCTGTCGGACAATGTACTTGCTTCTTTCTCTGCCTCCAAGTAACCGCTACCCTGCTGACTCTCAACCTCACACAACTGTTCCTGTACCTCTCTCTCTCTCTCTCTCTCTCTCTTTGTGGCCTATGTTTCTTTGCGTCTTTAACACCCAGTTGAGGTCAAACACCCTGAGCCACAGTGACACAAGTTTCATGTCTTTATGACGAAGGAAGGACAGTCTCACTGACCACAGATTGTCACACCCTGAAGGTTGACATGCCTGCCATTATCTGTTTGTAGCTCGTGCTCCACTAACGTTTAGGATTATTTATTATCTTATCACATTGATTGAAATTTGACCAGGTTTTCCCTTTGGCTTTTATTTTGTGTTTAGTTTATTTTCTCCATGACGTGGAGCTCCTGTAGCTCAGTGGGTTAGAGCAACACGCCTTACAAGCGTGAGACCTGTGTTCGAATCCAGGCAGGTCAGGGCCAAACCTTGGTTTCTTGAATACTCCATGCGCCTGATAATAATCCCTTAAAAAAAACCACACACAATAATAAAATTGGTCAGTTCAATCAACCAGTGTTTGTGTGGGTGGGGGGGAACGCTGCTGTGTGCAATTGGCTGCCGCGTTTCGCCCACAAATATACAGTCACTTCACTTTACAGTAAATCCTGTGAAGCGCTTTGAGACGCCGATAAGATGTGAAAAGCGCAAGATCAAATGTAAGGATTACCGTTAATTATTAGAATCTATTTTACTGTTCATAATTTCAGGATATGTAGGTAAACCGATCTAACTCTTCAGCGTCTTGGGAGGTCCTCCCGACGTGAATGGCGCTCTATAAATGTAACTTTGTTGTTGTCGTCGTCGTTGTTGTTGTAAACGAGCAATTTTGCAGCTTTGCTCAAACTCCTTAACACTGAACGACTGCTGCCTCAGGAATGTCACCTCTGATCTACACGCCCCTGTGTCTAGACCAACCCAAATCCCCATCCTCTACACCTGACCTCACTCTCCGATCTCCCACATACACGCCCGGGAAAGGCTCCCGCACTGAACTCTCTCTTTACAAGGAAATCAAAACAAGTTCTTACCCGCACCTCCCTCCCTCCCCCCCTCCCTCCCCCCCCTCCCTCCCCCCCTCCCTCCCCCCCTCCCTCCCCCCCCTCCCTCCCCCCCTCCCTCCCCCCCCTCCCTCCCTCCCTCCCTCCCTCCCTCCCTCCCTCCCTCCCTCCCTCCCTCCCTCCCTCCCTCCCTCCCTCCCTCCCTCCCTCCCTCCCTCCCTCCCTCCCTCCCTCCCTCCCTCCCTCCCTCCCTCCCTGCCTCCCCTCCTAATTCACTCACAGAACTTTCACTCTGCTCCACAGAGTTCCCTCCTCGTAGGACACTATAATCAAAATGCAAAGATTATCATCATTACAAAATACAATACAAAGTTACATTGACACTTGGCCTCTCACGTGAGGAGGACATCACAAGGCGCTGGGCTGGACAGTCAAGGCTTTGGAGAAGGGCCTTGAAGTTGGCGAGGGAGGGAGCGAGACTAAGGCAAAGTGGGATGAAGTTCCAGAGGGCGGGGAAACAAGCTGAAGACGTCGAACACCGATGGTGGGGGGGATATTGGGCAGATGAGGGAGGGACGGGGAGCAGGATGGAGGAGGTTGAGTGGATGGATAAGGCAGATTGATGTGGGGTTAGCAGGTTCCAGAGGCAGGAAGGAGCGCGGGAGGGATGAGTTGGGAAGGCTGGCAAAGGGAGTTGGCGAAGTCATTAATAAATAATGTGTTTCCCCGCCCAGCGAGGGTGTCCCGGATTCCCGAAAGGTCCGTGTCCAAGGCCACGACCGCAATTGACTCTACGCCAACCGCCAGACCCTCACCCTCACCCAGACCCAGGGGTAACAGCTAACACAGGAGATGGCTCCGATCGAGTTCACAGTCTGGCAGGACAATTGACGTGTGTCTGAATGTGGAGCAGTGATCACGCACGGACATCTATCTCAGGCCAATTAATCAACTCCATCCCTTCAACACAAACTCTCACAAGGAACGAGAGGACGGAATGAGCGAGTGAGCGAGCGAGCGAGCGGAAGAAAGGGACGTGTGTGTTTGTGACCTGGCTTGATACACTTTTTGAGACTTCCTCGTGTGACAGACACATTCTGGGATAATTATTTTAAAAACTGTGTTTCACAAAAGAAAATCAATCGAGTGCGATTGGTAGTGGAGGGGGAGGCGGTGGGGGAAGGGGGTGGGAGGGTTGGGGGAGGGGATCCTACCTGACAGGGAACAAATACCTCCTGAGTGATTGTATCAGCCCCCCCCCCACCCACCCCAACGTCTGTGTGTAGTATGTGAGCGTGAGTGTGTGAGAAAGTGAGTGTGTGAAAGTATGTGTGTCTGCATGAGTGTGGAGGGTGTATGTGAGATTGTGCGTGAGTGGGGGTGTGTGGGTGTGGGTGAGTGTGTGTGTGTGAATGGGGAGGGAGGTGTGTGAGCGGGGAGATGTGTGTGTGTGTGTGTGAGTGGGGAGGGAGGTGTGTGAGTGGGCGGGTGAGTGTGTACAGGGAGGTGAGTGTGTGGATGGAGAAGTGGTGAATATGATGGAAAGTGCAGAGTGAGCAGCTATCTTGGTGCTGACCTCACGCCTGCTCCCCCTCATCTCCCTCCCCACCCTCCCCTTCATCTCCTTCCTCCCCTCTTATCTCCTCCTCCTCTCATCTCTCTCCCCACCCTCCCACTCATCACCCCACTCCCCTCCCCTCATCTCCCTCCCTCCCTCATCTCCCTACTCTGCTCTCCTCATCTCCCACTCTCCCCCTCATTTCCCCACTCCCCTCCCCTCATCTGCCTCCTCCCTCTCATCATCTGCCTCCTCCCCTCCCCTTATCTCCCACCCTCCCCCTTCCTTATCTTCCTTGTCCCCCTCCTCATCTCCCTCCTCTCCTCCTCTCCCACTCCCTGTGATCAGCAGGACAATGTCAGCCAGGTGTCACTGAGCCCATGAACGTCCGTGTTCTTGTCCAGGATGAGGCCATGAGTGGCAAGGGTTTTATTAGAGAGGAAGTGGACATTTTGGAGAGAAATGCGAGCAGGGGAAATGGTGGAAGAGAAGCTGGAAGGGTCTCAGGGTCTGGATGGTGGTGGGGGAGGGGGAGGATGGAGATGAGAGTGTGGGAGTTGGGAAGGGATCCATTTCAAGATCCTGGTCCTCACATTTAAAGCCCTCCATAACCCTTCCCCACCCTACATCTGTGACCTCCTATCCCCATTCCAACTTGCCCGTCCCCTCTGCTCAGCAGGCTCTGGCCTATTCCTCGTCCTCCAACCCACCATTGGCGGGTGAGCCTTTAGCCACTCTGCCCCTAACTTCTGGACCTCCATCCCGCAGGCCCTCCATCTCACCCCTCCCTGGCCTCCTTCAAGCCTCAAGCCTCTCCTCTTTGATAGACCCAATTGCAACTCCTAATCCCCTCCTTCTCTCCCCACCACCCATGGGGCAGGCAGGCGGCTGTGTCAGGGAATGTGGCTGATGGGGTAGTTGGGGTGGATACTTTGAGACAACCAGAGCCGGGAGCCATTGAGGGACCTGGTGGAGGAGGCCTCAGGCTAGGGCAGGGGGAGGTGATGGTGGGATCCAAGAGACAAGAGAAGGTTGGGAGGGCGGTGGGAGAGAAGGACCCAGTGGGAGGAGACGGGGAGAATTTTTTGGGGGGGTGGTGGGGGGGCTTGGGTCAGTGCGGCACACGCGTGCGCACACATACACACGCGCACAACAACAAAATGACGCGTGTAGCCCATTTCACGTCGGGAGGACGTCCCAAAGGTCTGGCCCCGTGTTTTGGACCCCGCCTCGGGTCGGGATCGGGGAGGGTGGGGGGAAGGGGAGGGTGGGGGGGCTGACCGATGGCACGATCGAAGACATACCCATACATATAAATACACACACACAAACACATACATGCATACACACACAAACACACACAAACATACACACACACAAACATACATACACACACAAACATACACACACACAAACATACATGCACACAAATGCCAGACTTACATATACACTGAGACATATATACACACACACACACACACACAGAACCAGCCATATTGCACAAGGCACGTCTGTGTCCCAGACCCAGCCCCAGCCCACCCTCTCTCTGCTCTGCTCTGTGTGTAGCTGTCGGAAGGAGAGGATGAGAGTTCCTTCCCCACCGTCTCCATCACCCCTGAGGGTTTGGACCCTGGGCTTTCCCCTTGTCCTGCTGTCCAGCGCCTGGGGTAAGCCTTACCTTTTCCATCTCCCCCTCTCTCTCTCTCCTCTTCCCTCTCTCTCCAGCACAGCAGCATCTGACTTAATTCGCTCAATTTGAGTCCTCATCACTGCAAATTAGCTCTCTCCATGTCTGGCTGTGGATGTCTGTGTGTATGTGTATCTCTCTCTATGGGTGTGTATCTATGTGTCTCTCTATGCCTGTCTGTGTGTCTCTCTATGTCTCTGTGTATGTGTGTCTCTATGTGTGTGTCTCTCTATGTCTCTATGTGTGTGTGTGTGTTTCTGTATATCAATCACTTTATGCACCCAAAAAAGCGTTGAAAACATCTGTCATCCTAGAAAGCCAATTACCTATTCCCCAGCTCTGCGTTGTGTGAGATATAATTTCTGTCAAATAATACATTTAAATTGGGATTTTTTTTGCAATTGCCTCTAACTACCTGTTATTTACAGTGTTAATGATGCATTTAAACCTCTCCTTCCTTTCATTGTTAATCATGTTTAAAATATATGTTTACGTGGATTGTGTAAAGAGATGAAACATTCTCTCTCCCCCCTCCACCCAATTTGCTGGTGGGTAAATAGAGAGTGTGTGTGTGTGTGTGTGTGTCACTGGCTCAAACCCAGCGCCATTTAATGCCTGGGGTAAGTCACAAACCTTAAACATTTCTCTCTCTCTCTCTCTCTCTCGCGCTCCCTCCAGCCAAGAGCAAAGGGTAAACACAAGCTTTGTAAAGACAATATATCTTCAGGTATTAGGGGGGGTAGAGGCAGCCCCCCCCCCCCCACCCACCCTACTCCCTCCCCCACCCCCCCACACACACAATAAGGGGAGAGACACACACACACACACGCGCTGCACTAATTAAAGCCTATTTTTGGTACCATTCTCATCTTCTATACTTAATTCACTGACTCCCAGCGCAGGCTGATGCTCTAGTGATAGCACTGGGGGGTGGGGGGGGCAGGCGGGAGGGGGGAGGTGGAGGGGTGGCTGCTTTAGGGGTTGCCGGTCTTCGATAAGACTTCAAACCGAGCTCCGCGTCCATGCCTGGCTCAGGCCGACATCAACAATCCCACCGTACCATCAGAGAAGAGACAGAAGATTCCCTCCCTCCCTCCCTCAGCCCGCCAATACCCCCCCACATACGTCACGTTTGCTTGTGAAGTTACTGCCGTGTTTGTCTACCAACACACAGTCACTACACCGGGCATCAGCTGAAGTACTTCAGACAGAGGACATTATAACTGCTGAATTATTCACTTGTTCTGTTTATTGTGTCAGGCAGTGATTGTGGGTTGTGCGTTACTGTGAGTATGTGTGTGCGTCTGCGTGTGTGTGTGTGCATGCGCGTGTGTGTGTGTGTCTGTGTGAATATAGGGAAGGGGGTTACTCCAATTAATTAATTCTCATGAGGAATCTCAGTGAGGTTACCTTGGCCAGGTTGGTGAGAGCCAAGGTTTGGGGGGAGCCCAGAATGTGGGCTGGGTTAACTGCTGGAGTCTAACCAGCTAAACACACACAGCTTACCCACGGACAGTGAAAGCCATCTTTCCAATGGCTTGTCCAGCGAGACCCACATTGGTTTTGACGTTTGATTTAAACATCAGATTAAATTAGGATTAAACCAGAGTTTCAGTGTTAGTCACACAGCTCCCCCATCCCATCGGTCTCTGAGCAACCCAACTAGATTAGCGGAGTCCTGTAGCTCAGTGACTAGAGCTCTGGCCTCACAAGCGAGAGAACCCGGGTTTGATTCCCAGTCAGGGGCCGAGACAAGTTTCCTTACTCTACACGCCTCTGCTTACCAGCAGTCAGTGGGAACCCGATTGTTGTCTGATTGCGGGGTCGCTTTTCTGAGGAATAATAAATCCCACCAGCAAATAATTGGGTCAATCAACCCACATATGCCGTGTGCAATTAGCCACAGCGTTAATTTGCCCCCCCACAAATATACAGTCACTACGCTTTCAGTATATCATACGCAGCGCTTCCAGATGTCTCAAAAGGCCATGAGGATTATTAGTATTGTATTCTCACATTTATTAGGCTTTTCTCAGAAGACAAACCCTGCAACAATAACCTTTATATAAACATCATGGCTGGAGGTTCCTCTTTGGCTGTCAGTCCACCTGACAATGTAGACAACTGTCTCCATCTACACACTCACACACACACACACACACAGAGTAAAACCCTGGCCCTCTAGCGCCCAGATATACAACTTCACCTAGGACAATGTTGATGTAGAAGGAGCTTGACTGTGTCTCTAACCCTGACCTGGGAGTGTTGATGGACGGACGCACAGTGTAGAGGGAGCGTTACTGTGTCTCTAAGTGTGGACAGACAGTGCTAACCTGACCCGCATAAATAAACGTTTGCCCCGCATCACCCTCCCCACGGCAGCCGCTCAAGATGTGAATTTGTAGGAGAAACTTGCACTCAAGAATTCTCATAATCATGCCATTTTCTGATTACTAAGCTTTGGACGGTGTGGAAAGGTTCCATATAAATGTAAATCTCTTGTTGTTGTTGTTGTAGTGGTGGGGGTGAAAGGGGAGTCATTATATAATAGATGTTTGTCCACAGCTGAAGGGTATTCTATGATGTAATTCTCACTGTGTTAATGATCCCATGTGTGTGTGTCTATGTCTTATGTGTGTGTGTGTGTCAGAGTGTGAGTTGGTATTTGTGTGTGTGTTCGAATGCATGTATGTCGGTGTGTGTCTCAGGGTGTTGGTGGTTCTGTGTGTGTGTGTGGGGAGGAGGGGGGAATGTGTGTGTATATTGAGATGCGTGTGTGTCTTGGGGAGATGTGTGTGTGTCTTGGGAGATGTGTGTGTGTCTTGTGGATGTGTGTGTCTAGCTTCTTGTTGTCACACTCATCATTTTCACATCAGGCTTCATTAGTTACAAGCTAATGTGAGTGTGGAGGGTGGAGGGGAGGGGAGGGAGGGGAGGGGGCTCTCCTCTCACGGAAACACTCCGCCCCATTCCCTCCACCCCGAACTACAGTGTGGACACAGTAAATACAGTGAAACATCTGAGGTAGGGGCTGAGGGGGGAGTGGGTGTGTGTGGGGGGGGGGAGGGTGGCTGAGACGGAGGGAGGCAGGGGCTGGGGGGGGGAGTGGGTGTGTGGGGGGAGGGGGGGGGGGGTGGCTGAGACAGAGGGAGGCAGGGGCTGCGGGAGAGGGAAGGAGGGCAGGCACATTTACGGGCACATCAGTGTGATGAAAGGTCCGTGTGTACGCGCATAGTGCACACACACACACACAAACGCATCAGCTACACGCACGCTAAAACACACGAGCTTCTCAGACACGCAGCGAAAGTGCATGCACACGCGCGCACACACACACACACACACATTGCCCGCCCCCCACGCGGTGTGAATACATCAATGTACTTGGCAAACGGGAACCTTCCAGTACAATCAGCCCAGAACGCAGTTAACCCTTCACTCCCGCCCGTCACTAACCCGGGACAAACACGTGGCTGGCGTTGGGGGGGGGGGGTGGGGGGGGCACAGTCTCAGTGAGAGATGGAGAACCGCAGACAACAGGGAGGTTGTCAGGTCACATAATAATATTAATATTAATAATAATAATCCTTTTATAATCCTCAGGAGTCCCTGTGGCTCACAGCACTCGTCTCACAGGCGTGGGAACTGTGTCTGTCTAACAACCAACAACCGGCTTGTAAACAGAGGCGAGGGAAGTGAGGGAGGGGCGGGGGAGTGAGGGAGGAACGGGGAGTGAGGGAGTGAGGGAGGAGCGAGGGAGTGAGGGAGTGAGGAAGGGGCGGGGAAGGGAGCAAATTTCTCCCAGTTTCCTGCCCCCGAAACCTCTACTTCGACACAAACAGTGACTGTTTGTGTCGACAAAACCTTTTATCACAGGAGGGCAGGGGAGGGGGGCACAGAAGGGGGGGGGGGGGGGGCAGGGGAATCAAGGGCTGGGGAAACGGGGGGGGGGTGGCAAGCTGGAGGAGAGGGGACAGGGGAGAGTAAACAAGGCATGGTGGAGGGCAGCAGAGGAGGAGAGGGAAGGGGAATGGAGGATGGGCAGGGGGAGGGAGGGGGAAAGGAGGGGAGGCAGCTGTTAATGTCCCCAATGACCCACTCCCCCACCCACCCACCCACACACACACTCATCCTTCCAGAGCCCCCTCCCCTCACCGTTCAGCTGTATGTAACTGACTGCCTTATTTGGTGCAGAAAAACAGTCACTACACTTTACAGTCTATCCTGTGAAGCGCTTTGAGACGTCTACCACGACGTGACAAGGAACCATGTCAAATGTGAGGATTATTATTATTATGTACAAACAGTCACTTTACCTGACAGACACTAATCCACTAATCCCTGTGAGGGGCTTGAAGAGGGTTCATGTCACAGATGTGACAACAACAACAAAATTACATTTCTACAGTGCCTTTCACGTCAGGAGGACTTCCCAATAACACAGAACCCCTCACACACACACACACACACACACAGCCTCACACATACACAGCCCCCATCACACACACACACACACACAGCAATCCTCACACACAGCCCCTCATACACACACACAAACTCACACATTCACTGCAATCCTCACACAAAGCGTGCCTCACACACACACACATAGCGCACTCCCCCCCCCCCCCACACACACAGCTCCCATCACACACACTCAGACGCAGCGCAGCCCCCCCCACACACAGCCCCCATCACACACACAGCCCCCATCACACACACGCACAGCCCCCATCACACACAGCCCCCATCACACGCACAGCCCCCATCACACACACGCACAGCCCCCATCACACACAGCCCCCATCACACGCAGCCCCCATCACACACACAGCCCCCATCACACACACGCACAGCCCCCATCACACGCACAGCCCCCATCACACCCACAGCCCCCATCACACCCACAGCCCCCATCACACACACAGCCCCCATCACACACACAGCCCCCATCACACACACAGCCCCCATCACACACACAGCCCCCATCACACGCACAGCCCCCATCACACGCACAGCCCCGGTCACACCACAGCCCCCATCACACACACAGCCCCCATCACACACACAGCCCCATCACACGCACAGCCCCCATCACACACACAGCCCCCATCACACGCACAGCCCCCATCACACACACAGCCCCCATCACACGCACAGCCCCACTGAGGTGACCATAGACTGAAGAGAAAGGTCTTCAGGCGCAACCTGAAGATGGATAATACAGTCAGGAGAGAGCTGTCCTCTTGTTAACATCTCTCCGTCTCTCCCCATGTCTCCCCTCTCTCCCCATGTCTCCCCCTCTCTCCCCCATGTCTCCCCTCTCTCCCCATGTCTCCCCCGTGTCTCCCCCTCTCTCCCTCGTCTCTCCCCATGTCTCCCCCATGTCTCCTCGTCTCTCCCCCATGTCTCCCCCCATGTCTCCCCCATGTCTCCCCCATGTCTCCTCGTCTCTCCCCCATGTCTCCCCCATGTCTCCCCCATGTCTCCCCCATGTCTCCCCCATGTCTCCTCGTCTCTCCCCCATGTCTCCCCCATGTCTCCCCCATGTCTCCCCCTCTCTCCCCATGTCTCCTCATCTCTCCCCCATGTCTCCCCCATGTCTCCCCATGTCTCCCCCATGTCTCCCCCTCTCTCCCCCATGTCTCCCCCATCTCTCCCCCATGTCTCCCCCATGTCTCCCCCCAGTGAACCTGTCTGTCAGTATGGAGGTGACGGTTCCCGCCACCATCATCAGGCTGAACGGAACCTCAGCCAAGCTCAGCTGTACCTTCAACTCCTGCTATAAGGTGGACAACAAACAGTTCACCTTGAACTGGACTTACCAGGAATGTAGTAACTGCACAGAGGAGCTGGTGAGTTACCTCAGCTAGTGGGGAGTGTGTGTGTGTGTGTGAGAGTGAGTCCAGCTCAGTGTGTGTGTGTGTGTGTGTGTGTGTCAAGAGTGTGTGTGTATGTGAGAGTGTGTGTATGAGAGTAGCGGACGCAAACATTATTATTAGTATTATTATTGCTATTAAGCCCTGGCTGCCTGTGTCTCCCCCCCCCCCTCTGTCCACCTGTAGTTTGCTCTGTACAGGCGAAAAATCATTATCCTGAAGACTGATCACTTCTGGGACCGGGTGGAGTGGTCAGGGAATCCCAACAAGAACGATGCCTCAGTCACTATCCACGAGCTGCAGCTCAGTGACGAGGGCTACTACAACTGCCACGTACTCAACCCCCCGACAGACACAAAGGGCTCGGGACTATCTACCTCAGCGTGGTCACAGAAGGTACACACACTCACACTCACTCGTACGTACTCACACACACTCACACTATAATCCCCCCCCCCACACACACACTCGTATACACACTCACTTATATACACACTCCTCCACACACTCATACACACACTCACACTCATACACACAATCACACACACACACTCATATACACACACACACACACACACTCAAACACACACTGTGTCTCAAATTGTCTCAATCCATGACTGTTTGTGGACAGTGCTGTCCACAATTGGCTGGCCGTGTTTCGCCCAGAAAATTATACAGTGTACCCCGCGAAGCGCTTTGAGACGCCTAGCAAACGGAAGGATTATTATTAACAGCCCGTAGTGTAGAGCTCAACACGTCCGGCGATCGGCGGATCGCTTTCCGCATGTGACAATTACATCCAATAAATTCGCCCACAAAATACACAGTCGATTCGCTTTAGAGTATATCCTGTGAAGCGCTTTGAGACGCCTCGAACGATATGAGAAGGCGCTGTGTCAAATCAGTACATAAGAAATTGCTCAGGAATGGAGACTTTCCACCATCCGACCAACCGCTTGACGTATCGCGTCCAAACTGCGTCCCCGAGATAGTATTTCCCCATGGAACGCCGCCTGATTTCTTCTTGAAAATATTCTTATGTGATAAGGAGCTATATAAAAGTCGAGAATTATTACTGATAATATTATGATGAGTGTGTCTGTCTGTCTGTCTCTTTAAAATGTCTTTCTCGTTTCAATCCTGCGCGTTAATCTTAGTTCCTCACTCCCCACACACACACACACACACTCACACTCACACTCACACTCACACTCACACTCACACACACACACACACACACACACACACGGCCAAATAATAATCCGTATCCCCCCCAAAAAACCACAATAATAAAAATTTATAATTTTCGATCCGCGGCTGTTTAGTGTGGGGGGGGGGGGGGGGGAACATCGCTGTACGCAATTAGGCTGCCCTGTTTGGCTCTCCCACAAAATATACAGTCCATTCAGTTTACAGTACATTCTGTGGAGCGTTTAGAGGCGTGGATGAGATGTGAAACGCGCTGTACCAAATGCAAGGATTATTATTAGTATTAATATTATTATGATCGACAATTACTTCCTGTGT
The DNA here is from genome assembly GCA_035084275.1 of Hydrolagus colliei. Lineage (NCBI taxonomy): Eukaryota > Metazoa > Chordata > Chondrichthyes > Chimaeriformes > Chimaeridae > Hydrolagus > Hydrolagus colliei. Next base: position 593,951 of record CM068770.1, on the reverse strand, counting down.
TAGAGCCACCGGAGAGGGATTCCAGTGTGGCGGTGGCGGTGGGGACATCGATCGGAGGCTTCATCGTGGCCCTGATACTGACCTTAGTGGCCGTGAAGTGCGTCCGGAGGAAAAAGAAGCAGAACCAACAGTCCGACGATCAGAAGACGGAGGAGGAAGGGA
>CM068770.1:543531-593589 GCA_035084275.1 Hydrolagus colliei | reverse complement strand
TCCCCCCCCCCCCCCAATGGTGTACTGGAGAGAGAGCAGAGGCTCCAAGATCTGGAGCTCCTCCTGATTTGTACTGGAGTAATGTGTGTGTGTGTGGGTGGGGACGGACGGACATCGATGGTCAATGCTCCTGACTTGCTGCAGTGGGTGAGGGGAGGTGACTGGCCAACAGTCATATGTAGACAACAGGCACTTGGGTTGGTGAGGGGTGAGGAGGGAGGTGGGTTGTAGTGTGTCTGAGTGTGTTTGCATGGGGAGGGGAGGGGGGGAAGGGGGTAATGGCAATGGAAGGGTTTGACAGGTCAGAGTCATGATGGAGGAAGACAGGGGGTTGGGGTAACAACATATCGATTGACCACCTGTACCTGACTGAGGCTGGGCATCGAGCTCGGGAACTTGGCATAGCAACTCCACAGAGACACCAAACACCAGCCCCTTCACAACATAGCCCACCCCACACACACACAGCCCACCCCACCCCCCCCCCACACACACACATAGCCCACACACACACATAGCCCACCCCCCACACACACATACACAGCCCACCCCCCACACACACACACAGCCCACCCCACACACACACACATAGCCCACCCCACACACACACATAGCCCACCCCACACACACACACATACACAGCCCAACCCACACACACACATAGCCCACCCCACACACAGCCCACCCCACACACACAAAAATGGCCTCTTATGTGAGCTTTCCTGAACCAATTTCCTAACAAAACTAACAATGTGAGAGTTACACAGCCCTTCACTTCGGGAGGACATCACCGCTTGTGGACAGTTAGGGCTTGCGTTTGGGATCAGGGAGTGTGAAGGGAGTGAGTGAGTGAGGGAGGCGAAGTGATGTGGAATGGAGTTCCAAAAGGGGGAGGGGGGGGGGGGGGTGATTTGCAACCATTTAACGTTTTCCAAATCTTCCAGCGTTTCCAACAGACGTGTGTCGAAACGCCCTTTCACGTCGGGAGGACGTCACGTAGCGAACTCTGGCATATTCCCCAGATATCCCTGATACTTTAAGGAAGGAACTTGTTAAGAATTCGCTGGTTGCTCTGGTTGTTTTGTTTTACTTTAATCAATAGTTGATAAATTGGTGCGATGGGGGATGAGAAGGAAAGCCAGGCTGGCCTCAAGTATCTGGTATTTCTCAATGGATTCTTTTGCCGAACACTTAATACAGTCCCAACACACTTACACTTGCTAAGCGATTTGAGGAGTTGAGACATGACTATTTGGAGCCAGGGTTTATCTCATTAGGATGCATCAATAAGAAACACTAGATTCCTGAGGTTCGAGAAAACTTTGGAGGGTGATTGGAGTTTACCTTGTGCTATCATCGTTGAGTTTGCGCCCCCCCCGCCCCCTTCCCTCTCTCCCTCGCCGTCCCTGTCCCCCCCCCCCCCCCCCACCCCCACTACTCCCCCGCGAGTCTATACAGTGACTGAGAGAGACGGGGGCAGTGTAAACAGTGACTGAACCTCTGCACATCGAGTTCAGAAGCAATAACAAATGTGTTGGGGACAAAACTGTCTCTTTCAAATCCAATCCTGAAGCGGTTTGAGTTGCCTTGTTTAATTTCAATGCCAAAAAAAGAGAGTGAAAATCTATGCATGTTTCACCAATGTATAAAGATGCCATTCTAGATTGTATTTACTTTTTTGTATGCCATCAATAACTATATTTTATACTGAAATAAAACTTGCAAATGCCGCAGGTTTCAGTACGCAGCTTTTCTTGCGTTTTTTCATTCCCCCTCCACCCCCCGCACAACCTACCAACCCCACACACCTCCAGAGACCAACACACACCCACTCACAAGGACATACAGTTATATTACACAGTCACAGTCAGAGACAGACAGACACAGGGGGGGGGGCACTCGATTGTCCGAAGGTTCATTAGTCCGAAGGTTCGATAGTCTGAATATACAAATTTCCTACACCCGGGGCGGTTACACACTAATCTAGCCAAGTTCACCTCCACTGGGTTTATTTAAGTTGAATACTCATGGGTCTTTTGTCTGCATTTTCTAGTGAAAATATTCAAACATATAAAAGTTAAATTGACACCACAACACTGGATATTTTCAGTTGCAAAGAACAACAAAATTATATTTGTATAGCGTCTTTCACATCAGGATGTTTCAGACTCGAGCTGGGGTTGGGGACGGGGAGGGTGGAGGGAAAGGGAGGGGGGGGGGGGGGGCAATTTGGGAGTGATCAATGGGACCGTCGAAGAGCAAGGTCTTGAGGCAGGATTTGAAGGAGGCCAGGGAGGGGAACAAGGCAAAAGGACTGCGGGATGGAGTTCCAGAGGTTGGGGGCTGAAGGATCGTCCGCCGTTGGGGAAGGTGGAGCAGACTGGAGCCTGTTGAGCGGAGGGGGGGGCAGGTTCATAGGGGTTGGGAGGTCGCTGATGTAGGGAGGGGCGAGGCTATAGAAGGTGTTGAATGTGAGGACCAGGATCTTGAATTGGATCCTCTCGGCGATGGGGAGCCAATGGAGTCGGGCGAGGATAGGGGAGATAGGATCACGGAGTTTGGAGCGATAGAGGACATGGGCCACAGAGTTCTGGATTAGATGGAGGAATTGGGAAGGCCGACCAGCAAGGCGGTGGCGTAGTCAAACTGGGATATATAATATCCTTGGATTTGATACAGCGCTTTTCAGATCTTATCGACGTCTCAAAGAGCTTCACAGAATAGACTGTAAAGTGAATTGACTGTATATTTGTGGGAGAAACGCAGCCGCCAATTGCGCACAGCAGCGTCCCCCACAAACAGTCGTGGGTTGAAATGACCAATTTTTTTTGGAGTGATCATTATCAAGTGCGTGGAGTACAGAAGCTCGCCCTGACCTGCCTGGAATTGAACCCAGGTCTCCCGCTTGTAAGGTGAGTGCTCTAACCACCGAGCTACAGGACTCCACGGCCCCCGTTGTTGAAGTCACGATCGGTGCAAGAAATAAAATTATTGGAAGTATTTATTCTGTTATTTTATTTGAATCTGGTATGAATTGGAAAAGTTCTAAATTTCCCACACAACCAGATGGCGGATCTGGGAGCGGTTAGCTACAAGTAACATTGCACATAGAGTATCTTTACATCCCATGGACATTGCATATATCTTACCACCATTTTGTGCGCTTAAGAGTCTCTCCCTGCCCTGACGAACAGCTGCCAATAGTGTCAACCCACATCAATCCTGTAAAAACAGAAATTTTTGCAGCAAAGTAGCACTTTACTGAAGCAATATTCAGGTCATTTTGTTTTGGGTGGGGGGGGGTTTCGAATCGCAGGTCAAAATGTAACTTTCAACCGAAGAGGGGAATATACCTGGCAAAAGAAATGACCAATTCATTTAGAACAGGAGGTTTTGATAGCCTGATGTTTCAGTACCCACCGGGTAAATAAATTGAATACAGAAATAAAGCGAGTCTCAGAAGCGACAAAGAGTATTGTCCCAATATCGTGTGTTGGGATAATAATCACATTGTCAAGCTGGGGCTGTATTGGCCAACAAATATAGTTCAGGGCATTTAATAACTATACAAGACACAAAGGTTGGAGGGGGGGGGGGGGGGGGGAGGGGAACTTTAGTTTCTGTAATTAGCAGCATCACACATCCCAACAGCTAAAGCTAAATAGTATCAAGTACGGCCATTGTGAATGAAGACGATACTGCCCATGATATTGTATTTCAGGTTAATGCCCCTGTTCGGGAGTGCATTAATTCAGGACAGAAGTAGGATTCGATCACGCACCAAAGCAGATGTGCACACACATTAGTACGAGAAAATAAAGACAGGGTTAATGCTTAGCAGGAATACAAAGCTGTACGACTGACACACTTGCCATTAAACACTACAGCCTCAGTTCTGTAGGATTCCAGGTTTGATTTAGTTTGTGGAAATGACTGCTTTTCATTTTAACTCTCCCTTGCTATTTGATGAAATAAATAAGTGTTTTTTTTAAAAAAAGGCTTTAAACAAGTAGTACTGTTTCTGGGGTGGACAGGAAATACAATCAGCAATGAGCAAGACGGCAATTAGATTGCACCGTGTGAGAACCAAATAAGGGGTGTGTGTGTGTGTGGGGGGGGGGGGGGGCGGGGGTATGTGTGTAGTTCATGAGGGGGTTAATTTTGAACCTTATTTCTCTCGCAGACCCCTTTCTTACATTTGGGAGCAAAAGGGAAGAGCATTCAACAGCTTACTATGTTAAGGGCTGACATAATGTCGAGCGATAGAGAGTTCATTACACGCCACGACTAACGTAATCAGACACTTCCAATGGGTTAAATATCGCCATCTAAACGGACGATGCGAGAGAGAGAGAGAGAACACATCAAAAGCTCTCAAAACCTGTACCTGACTTTAGTCTCTGATTAGAACAATATCGTAAGAAACTCCACCCAGGGTTAAGGAGTGTCCAAAATCCAATGTCAAATTTATCGTGAGAAATTAAGCAGCTGACTATGTGGTCCCTTTAAACCCCCAATTTTGATAAACAAAATGCAGTTAAAAAATATCAGATAGATCTGGGTTAAATCCCGTCCTGAACATTCATCCCCAAACCTACAGGACAGGTGATTGAGACACCAACAGTGATAGTCCAGACCAATACAAAAACATTCTGAAGCAAACGCTGAAATCAACATCTCTACCACTTGTTTCCCTATCGGTCGGTTCGGCCTTTGAAGAAGGTGATGTAATCCAACATCAACACTGAGTTGGGAGGTGTGCAGTTAATCCAGTGAAACGCACCCATTATCTAGGGAAGAATTAATCAGTGTGGACCTCTAACTTCAAATCTCTAGAATTGAGTTTTCCTTTTTTTTAAAAAAATGTCCTTTTTCTTTTCAAAAATCTCTTTTTAAATAAAAACCCCCCAATAAAACCAATCGCTGGTTTAAAGTTTCTGGGATATGCAGACATTTTAATAAACCAGCGGATGCAGAAATCAGAAGTGTAGAGGATTGGAATTATGGTAGGGTCTAAGCCAGTTTGGGTACAAGAACAGAGAGTCAAGAGTGATGTACTGAGAACCATTACTGTGGCACTGGATTGAATAAACAAATGGGAGTTTTTCCCCCTTAAGTTGCCGTGGATACTGCTTTTGACTGTTGCTTAATTATATACTCAAAATGTACATGGTGATTGACAGGAAAAAAAAGTATCAAGATTTCATGCAGATATTGGGAGTTTTATACATAAATAGAAACCACCGCCAGGGGAACGGGAGGGAGGTGAAGGAGGGACGGGTGGGGAGAGGGAGGGGAGGCGGGAGAGAGGAGGGGAAATGTTGACACTCAAAAGAGATGTTGTTTCTCTGTGGTTTATAATATCATAGTTGTTGGCTTCTCAAGGAACTTTTTGAATTCTGCCAACCACTGGGCGCCGACAGCTCCATCCACGACACGGTGGTCACAGCTCAGAGTCACTGACATCATGTTGGCAACGTCAAACCTGCAGGGCAACGGTAATAATAATAATCCTTGTATTTGATATTTCGTTGTGCTGTCTCCAAGTGCAGTCGCGGCTGGACTATTCCAATGCCCAGATCCACCATTCACTAAATACAATTAATCAAGAGTGCCCCACAAACAGTTGTGGATTGAGTGACAATATTTTCTGAGGGATTAATGCTCCCGGAAAACAATCCACTTGATTTTGATATAAGAATTTCATCCCTTCTCGACATCTCAAAGCACTTCACAGAAAATACTGTAAAGTGAATTGACAGGATATTTGTGGCAAAACGCGCCAGCTAATTGCAGACTGCTAGGTAAAGAGAGGTGTGTAGAGTAAAAGAAACTTGCCAAAGACTTTGCACTGCCTGGGAATTGAACCCGGGTCCTCTCACTTGTCACTGAGTTACAAGACACCCTGTGCACCTGAGAGGAATGAACTAACAGTTGACAGGATAAGGAGGTACCTACCCTCTCTCATTGTCCGCAGAAAGCAGCCTTTGGTCAGAACCACCAACAGCAAGAATGCAAGCCTGCGGAGGGTTTATGATTGCCGAGAAATTCTTTATACCAAACATTCCCAGGTTCGAAATTGTGAACGTGCCACCCTAATAATAAAGGAGAAAAACAGTCACCGAGGATTGGTATAGAACAGGGAACAGTGAATTATAGTACCGTGTGTAGTACTTGTTCTTCTGCTTCACGTACCTGATAAGTGTGAATAATAACCCTCGCCTTCAGTACCTAGCGCCTTTCACGTCAAAGAGCTTTACAGGGTATACTGAAGTGGAGAGAGTTGGTATCTTGTGGGAGAACGTGGCAGCCAATTTGCACACAATGCCCCACAAACAGCCAGTGAAGTGAATGGCCAGTTTTATGTGGGGGATTGTTGACTATAGGCCGCCATGAGAGAAATTCCTTTCTCTTTCCCAACAATGCCCATGGATCCTTAACGTCCCCCTCAACAGGCAGACAGGACCTCGGTTTAATGTCTCGCCTGAAGGACGGCACCTCCGACAATGCAACACCCCCACCCCAGTTTAGACCACAGGCCCAGATGTCTGTCTTGAACCTTGTGACTCAGTTGTTCGAGTATGACCCACTGATACAGGCTGAAATCTAAACACGGGTAGAATGTGAAGCCGGGATTATCACTGATATCAACGAGTGTTTACCTGGAATTCATGGGGCTTCAGTTTCCCCTCTCGAGCCCTCGCAGCGAGAGCCATCACGTCCTCACTGATGGCGACCAGTCCTTTAATGTGTGCGTTAAACACAATGGGAGTAATGAGACCACTGGCTGTGCTCACAGCTACACTCACGTCCACAACATGGTTCCTGGTTGGGGAAAACAGAGGGAAAGGTTTCATTCCAGAACAATTTCGTACAAAAAAACACAGCTGAAGAAATGACAACTGGCTTCCTATTAATTATTGGCTGGTGCAAGGTCCCAGAGAGGGTGTTCGAAATACAACAAGTGCAAAATTACATTTGTATAGTGCCTTTCATGTCAGGAGGACGTTCCCGAGGCGCTGGGATTCAATAATAACTTTCAAAAGGGAATTAGATAGGTACTTGAAAAGGAAAATATTGTAAGGATATGGGGAGAGCGCGGGAGAGTGAGACTAGTTGACGTAAGAAACGGGAGAGTGAGACTAGTTGGGAGCTTTTCCAAAGAACCGGCACAGACACAATGGGCCGAATGACTTTGAGTGCTGTAACATTCCATCATTAAAACGCTTTGAATACTCACTGCCTGATAACCGTGTCAAGCCAGGAGGAATTTGCTTCAGGTACTTTTAAACACGACAGCGCTGATGCTTTAATGAGAAAATCGTTCACCGACAGCTTAATGCTTTTTGATTTGTTCTCCTGTGGGTGAGATTGTATTAGAACCAATCCAATGTGCTACTTCATCAAACAACATCAAACATTCTGTGTTTAGTTAACAGGTTTTTCCATTGCAGATTAAGTTGCCAGTGTGTGCGTCAAGGAGACCAACCCTGTAAAGCAACAGCAACAACTAACATTTATATTGCAACCTACATGTGGGGTAGTGTCTCGCATGCACACCCACTGTTGGGAGGGGGGGGAGGGGGAGAAATGGGGCAAGGTGGAGGAATTGGAGCAACATAGATGTCTGAGGAGCTAATTGCTAACTGGATAACACATGACTCCACATACAGTAAAAGTGTGGGGGAGGAAGGACAGTTGGGGGTCGAACCTGACGCCAAGGTTGCGTACAGGTTGGGAGAGTTTTAGGGGCCAGGCCGGGAAGGTGGAGGAGGTGAGAGCCTAACCCTAAGGACTCCACATAAGAGTGAAACCAGCCCTAAAAATGGTTGGGGAAAATAATTTGACACAAAAATTGCTACACTGCTTCCTTACCTCATTAAGTTCCTTTCTGAGTTCCAAGACTCTGTCCATATTGACATCCACAGACAGGTAATAGTGAGGGATTGTCTGTTTAGACAGCACAAGCCGCTGAGCTATAACCTTAAGGTAAAGGACAAACAGCGTTAGTGGTGATACTCTATTGCAGGGGAGAAATACTATTCCCATTTTGTAAGCTGTTGGTGATTACGTCACCTTTCTTCTAAAAAAAGAGTACATACACACCATACACCCACTCCACCACCACACACATGTAACTCCCCACACGTACAGTCTCCCCCCCACCCCTACCATTCCCCAACAACAACAGCAAAATTACATTGTATAGCGTCTTTCATGTTGGCAGGACGTCACACACATACACATACTCCATTGCCAAACACACCCACTCCACTATCACTACACACACACACACACCACATATACACCTCCACATTCCACCACACACACATACCTTTCGTATGTTGCTGATGGGGACATCTGTGAAGGTGCCAGGTGGCATTGCTGACATTGGAGGTAGAGCGGCAGCAGTTGCTGGGGTCTGACAGGAACATATTCGCAAGTGAGCACTAATATTGATCATTTTTGCTTATTGCAATTTCGGCTAAAAGCCGCGTACACGAGTCAATTTTTAAAAATCAATAGAAACTTCTAAATGATTCAAAACACGCCGACGTCTTTCAATAACAGCGTGATAAGATGCAAGAGTTATTATTTTTATTGAGCGCTGTATTATATTTTTCGTCATTTTAACATTCTCCGTTCTCAGTCAGCGATAGGCTTCCAGTTGCAGATATTTGTTTGGAATAAACTCACCGGTGATATCTTCGGAGGCACAAAAGATTCAACATCTTTCTTTCTGATTTGTCCATCAGGCCCAGTACCTGGAGAAGCAATCACCAACACAATCAAGTTCTGAGCAAGAACCGTAGGAAATAGAGGGGATCACAATTACGAGGATCTGATAGAATAAGATCCATTTCCTCTGGCAGACGGGTCGGTAACCAGAAGACATAGATTTAAGATAATTAGTTCTAGTTTGTATTTCTGACGTGAAAGGTGTTATTCAAGTATCATTGTCAAAACTACCAGAGAAACAAGGAGACTACATTTTTACCGAGAAAGTTGTTAAGATCTGGAATGCACTGCCTGAAACAGTGGTGGATACAATAAATAACATTCACATGGAGGACGTCCTAAAGCGCTGCACAGTCAGGGATTTGCATCCAAGCTGGAGCTGGGATCAGGAGCGGTGAAGAGAGCGAGGCGATGGGAGTTCCAAAGGGTGAGGGCAGGAGGCCTGTCCAGGTGAGGGATATGGAGCAGAACAGAGCTTGCTGAGCGGAAAGAGTGGTCAGGTTGATATGGAGATAGAAGGTCACGGAGGTAGGAGCAAGGCTATGGATGGCTTTGAAGGAGGATTTTCAACTCTATCCTCTAGGTAAGGGTGAGTGTCATAGAGGCTGGTACAGGAGAGGACATGGGCTGCAGAGTTCTGGATGATCTACAGCCTGTGGAAGGAGGAGTGGGGAAGGCCAACAAACAGGGAGTTGATGTAGTCGAGCCTACGTGTAATAAATGCGTAGATAAGGGTTTCGGTGGCCTGAAGGTTGAGGCCGTGGCAGAGCTGGGTGATGCGGAGGTGGGTTGTAACAGGGTTGTTACGGTCTGGAATGCACAGCCTGAAAGTGCGTTGAAAACAGATTCAATAACAACTTTCAATAGGATAAATAATTGGAAAGGAAAAATTTGCAGACCTATGAATTGAAAGTGGTACTGAGTGGGTCTCTTGCAAAGAGCGGGTACAGGTACGATGGGCCGAATGGCCTCCTTCTGTGGTGTAAGATTCTATGAAATGAATTTAGATACCACATGTAGATTAACATTGCTAAAGCTTACCTTTGACTTGTTTGAGGTCAATGCCTTTTTCCGTTGCCAGTTTCTTGGCCAGCGGACTGGCAAACACCCGGCCTTGGGGATCCACAGCAGAGGGCTGCCTGGCTGGAGCTGCGATAGGCTGTGGTGTGGGAGAGGCAATCTGCAAAGGATTGAAAAGAATCGTACAGGTTCCTGCTGCTGTTCCAGATTTCCAGTGCTCTTTGTGTGAAAAAAATGCTTCTTGATTTCATTCCTAAGTAGCACAGCCCTAATTGTAAGATTATGCCCCCATGTTCTGGATTCCCTCAGTCAAGAAGTGAGTTCACATATTTAAGCATACTTTCCTTTGGACGGGATAGGGGAAGCTGACCTGAGCCGGTCAAATTGAGAGCCAGATTGAGTTAGGGCCTTCAGGGGAGAAATCCAGAGGACAAATAGGATGTACAAGGGTATTTAAATGTCATTAAACTGATAAATGTGGTGCTTGCAAATAAGCACACTTCTCAGCCACCCAATTAATTCTCTACAAATTGTGAATTTATGGAATTCTCTATCCCAAAAGACTGTAGATGCTCAGCCTTTGAACATATTCAAGACTTGAGATTGATAGATTTATTATGGATGAAGGGATTAAGGGATATGGCGGTAAGGCAGAGGCAGGTGAAGTTAGATGAAAATATCCTATTAAATGGCGGAGCAGGCTCGAGGGGCCAAATGGCCTACTCCTGCTCCTTATTCTTATGTTCCTATAAATGTGTGTGTGTGTTGCTGTGTGTGAATCTGGTGTGTGAGACATATAACAAATATCCTGGTGTAATATTTTAAACAGTGAAGTTGCTAAAAACAAAAACGATTATCACAGGCACAACCTGTGGATATAAAGCGTCTTCTTACTGCAGCTGGAGATGGTGTTTGTGGCACGATATCAGCGACTCCGGTCTCCACATAATCGGCGAACGTTGAGATATCCGATTCCTTCTCCACGATGATGCAGAGCGGCGTTCCCAGAGGTACATCCCTCGTCCCCTCAGCTATCAGGATCTTGGCCAAATAACCTTCCTCTTGTACCTCAAAACCTAGGATTGTTCACCCACACACTTTACAGTAAAGCGCCTTGAGACGTCTTAACAACATGATAAACCACTATAACAAATGCAGGGATTATTATTATTTATATTCCTATTGCTGCTGCTTGTTTTAAATAGACACAAATAGATTTCCCCTAGTAATAATGCTTACAGTTGATGCAACACTTTTCATGTCTTCTAGCCATCTCAAAGTGCTTCACAGAACAACAAATGCAAGGATTATTATTATATACTGTCAAGTGAATTGGCTGTATATTTGTGGGTGAAATGTGGCAGCCAACATAGCAGTGTCCTACAAACTTTGAAACGTCTTGACGATAAGGAACTGTGTCTTGCCCTCTTTTCCTCCTGGCGCCATTTCCCTGACTGTTTGTGGGACACTGCTGTGCGCAAGTTGGCTGCCACGTTTTGCCCACAAATATAGTCAATTTTCCTACTCTTCTTCATCCTACACCTCCCCCACCCCCTCTGCTCTTGTCCCTACCTAACTGTATAGTGCCTGGGAAATGCTCTCGACTTGAAAAACGCTATATAAATGTAAGTTTTGATTGACTGATTGTAGGAAATGCAAGGATTATTATTATTATTACTTGTCGTAGCATTTAACATATTCTCAGGCCATAGACCGTTCGATATATACAAGTTGTACAGACAAGAGACAACTCAGCATTGTTTTATAGAGTGTAACAAACTGAGGAAACCAGAATCAACTCATGCCCAATTGAGGATTGAATGAGTGGTCCTCAAAGAGCAAGACACAACACACAACAGCGGAGAAATTAAACGAGATGTGTGTGCTGAGCAAGGCTCACCTATTGTTGCTTTGTCGGTTTCTATCTCTGCCAGCAAGTCGCCTTCTTTCAACTTCTCCCCAACTTTCTTCTCCCAGCGCTGCACGGTGCCCACGGTCATTGTGGGAGAGAGCGCGGGTAGAGTAATCTGCAACACACACACAAGCAACCTTCATCATCGCCCACTAACAACAACTTGCATTTATGGAGAAGTGTTCAGGTAGAATAGTCTCGGAATGCTTTGCAGTGGCAGATGGATTCTGCGCAAAGGGTGGGATGGGTAGAGGGGGTATTCAAAGTCAATCCCGCAATCCGGTTCACTCTCCATAAACCCGCAAACCCGTCCTTCCCAAATAACCATCACAAATCATGTCCTCTATTGATATGGAGACCCTGAAACAGCCACATCTGTGAGAGAAACCATTTTGATTTAGTCGCTTGATTCGAAACAGGTAAGGTTGTGCACCCCATTCTTTACCTTCAGGTGACTTGGGTAGGAACTGCCCGGGGACTTGGCTGCAGGCGGGGGTGTACTCGGGGGAGGAGGACTTGATGAGGGGGCAGAGACGGCGGCTGCTGCTGCAGCATCGCTGGCTGTGTAATTCTGGAAAGACGCCACATGCTCAGACCTGCAGAGGAGAAACCGCACCTGGTTACATTTTATCCACATAAACACAGTCAATTCACCTTACAGTATATCCTGTGAAGTGCATTCAGACATCATATACACCTGATAAATCACTATATAGTAGGATCCTGGTCCTCACCTTCAAAGCCCTCCATGTCCTTGCCCCACCCTAACTTTTCGACCTCCTAAGCCCCGACCAACTTGCCTGATCCCTTCTCTCAGCGGGCTCCAGGCTTCTCCATGTCCCCTATACTCTGCTGCCAAGCTCTGGAATTCCATCCCGTAATCCCTCCCTTGCCTCCTTCAAGTCCTGCCTCAAGACCCTCCTCCTCGACAGTCCCATCGGTCACCATAAATTCCCTCCTTTCCCTTCCCTCTGCGACCAACTCCTCCTCCACCTCCAAGCCTCTAGAAGACGTGAAAAGCGCAAAATCAAATGTAAGGATTATTATTATTACTGCCTTCTCGCTCAGCTAACACTGACCTGCTTTATGTCCCACCGGCCTACCCACCCCATCACTGGTGATTAAGATTTCTGTATAAATGTTGTTTACCAGTTTGCCCTGGCTTACTTTTCGACTGTGATGCAGATAACAGTACCAAGGGGCACATCTCGAGTGCCTGCTGGTATCAGGATCTTTGCCATGTAACATGTGTCCAGACATTCAAAGCCAACGGTTGCTTTGTCAGTTTCCACCTGTTGAAAGAGGATAAACACAGGACAAACACATCCTCAGTTTATTGAGAACCGCCCTGCAATCTGTTGCACAAAAATTACAGTTCCAAGTTGAATGCTACTACAACTTTCCAACAATTATAGGAGCCCCCAGGAACTCTGGCAACATTTATACAGAAATAAGCTGTTTTGCAATAGGATATTTTACAATATGCATTTGCAATTAACACAACTTTCTGTTAAACCTTTTGACAAGAAGCCTAGATTATCTCGGAAGAGTTACAGTATGGCTCGCCTTCTCAGTCCACTCAATCATTGCATCAAGCCAGTACTCTTACAATATAGTTATTCAAGAGCTCAGAAATGCTGCCTCGCTTAAGGGAGCTATATAAATGCAAATTGTTGTTGTTATAATCATTGAGTGAATCTATTCTGTTCTGGCAACATTCTGAATGCTACATTGAAAGAGACCCAATGTGGCAAGTTGATTTGAAGGAGCCAGAAAGGTTCAATGGTCACCCTGGCTACTATATTTTTCACCCACAAAATACACAGTCAATTCACTTTACAGTATATTCTGAGACGTCTTGAAGACATGATAAGGTGCTATACAAATGCAAGGATGTTCACTCAGGCAGCCAATAAACAAGTTTCAGACAAAGAAAAGAAGATCCAATCCTGAGCTCCATTGTAAAACAGGCTCTCACCGTACCTCTGCTATGAGGTCTCCCTCATTTATCTTCTCTCCTTCCTCCTTCTCCCACCGAGCTATAGTTCCCATCTGCATTGTGGGAGACAGAGCTGGTAATGTCACCTATGAACAGAAAGCAACAATGGTAATCAGTTTATTTTGTTTGTAAGAGTAATACACAAGATAGAGAGGGTTAGATGTAAACATACATAGTTTTCCCAAAAAATGTATTTTTCTAAAACAAAATCACAACTTTCCATCATATGAGAGAAGCAACAGAAGAAAATATAAACTGTACGAAGGGTTTAGAGATAAAATGAGTACCTGATCGTTCCGTCCTAGGTAAATCGACATCAGGTAAGAGTAAATAAAGTTTTAGAGCAAAGCACTAACAAATTCGCAAGAATCAAGTATGGAAAGTAAGGAGTTCAGGATAAAAGTGTAGAGGCAAAGAACTTTTCTAGATCTTAGTTCCTCTGTAAAAACCAAGCGCGACTTGATAACGATAATTTTCTTCGCCTTAAGGAAATAAAACCACTGTGCTCAGCGTCTCTCCATCAATACAGATCAGAAGCTTGCTGCTGTGTTTTAAAGGATATGTCCTGCTACTCAGTGCACTAAACCAGTACTCTCTACAATGTACTTAGGGTTGACAAAGTCCTGTTATCGCTCCACCCTCTTGCGTTTCTTTGTACATTACATTTTATTTTCAGTTCCAGATGAGTTGAGTCTGACAATTCATGTGTACATGACCACGTCTAGAAGATGTGAACAGCGCTAAATCAAATGCAAAGATTTTAATTATCATCACCACAGGTTAGTATTAAACTGGACACATGACATCTGTAACAGTAAGTAAAACTTTATAGCACATCATTGAACAAATCTGTATATAAAAATTCCACATAGAAATGAACTAATTATGTACTTCTGTGTAGAATTCAACCTAGTTGAACAGTTTGAAGGTTGAAGCACTTGAGCACAGACCAAGATCCACAGCAATACTCAGGCTGGCTGAGAGAGATTTGTCAAATAAGAATATGTATCTTCTAGTAACTCTGACAGGTGTTGTTCTACATCCATCCTACTCCCATTCCATGAGCTCTTTCCCATGCCCTCTAATACCCTTCCTCCACACATGTCTGTGCAATTCTTGTTCTCTTTTAAATGAAGCCAAATGACTCTGCTCTAACCTCCTGTAAAATCAGTCCACACCTCGTCAACAGCCTGGGAGACTTTCTTCCCAAACTTCTCCTTTTTGATTCCGCTAGTCACGACCTTGAATTCATGTCCTCTGGTTCTTGAATTTTATACCAGTAGAACAAGTTTCTTCAATGATGAATTCTTCCACTTATCCTAATATCTCTATCATGTCACCCCTCAACAGGAACAATTACAACCTTTCCTCATGGTTATATCAAGGTTTCAGATGAAAATGGCCCACCTGCCTATTTGATATCATCCTCCCAATAAATAATCTTTTTAAAAAAAATGTTTCATTGTCCTAGCTACAACCACTTTTACTGGGAACCTTTTCCACTCATATTTATTCTGTACGACCCGCCCTACAGAGCGATGGCCACCTGCCTTTTGGAACTCCACGCCACAATACCTTTGCCTTGCCTCCTTTAACCCCCGAATCAAGACATTCTTTTTCAGTGGTGCCTTCACCCACCCTCCCTATCTCTCTGTCCTCACTCTTCCCAACCCCCACCCCCCATCAACTTTGCTCAGGTCCTGACCCCATGACTGTTCAGCGCCTTGGGATGTCCTGCTGACATGAAAGGCAATGTAATGAAACAAATATAATTTTGTTGCTGCCATGATCAGCACTACCTTCCACTACCTTCACATCACCCGTCTCCGTCACTGCCTCACCCCTCAGGCCGCTGAAACCCTGACACACGTGTTTGTCACCTCAAGGAACGACCCCATCACCCCCACCCTCGTCCGGCTGCACTGGCTCCCAATTCCTCAGATGGATCAAATTCAAGATTCTTGTCCTCACTTTCAAGGTCCTCCACGCCTTGCCCCTTCCTACCTCTCTGACCCGTTGACCCCCTATCAACCTGTCTGCGCCTTCCGCTCAGCAGGCTCCGGTCTGCTCCATATCTCCCACTATCAGTCTCTTTGCCTATGCTTTGGAACTCCATCCCACAATCCCTTCACCTTGCTCCCTCCCATGCCTCGCTCAAGATCTTCCTCTTCAACTGTGCCTCCGGCCTTCCCTTATCCCAACCCTTCCCCATCCCATGCTCTGTTGTTCTTGTATATCTCTGCAAGGTTGTCTGCTTTCGAGAGTGAATAAGGTCCCTTGGCTTCTCTAATCGTAGCTCCGAGCTCATTCCATCATCCCCTCCTCTCAGATCAGGGCAGTTCTATTATGTCATGGGTGAGGTCGGACCAGAAACGAACATTATGGTGTAGTCTGATTGGCGCTGAATATCTTCTGGGTTACCTGTCAAAACCACCTAAGATTTCTTTGCACAAGTCACATCAATCATCTCCTATCTCATATTGCAGCACAAAACACAGTCACTCCAATTACAGTGTACCCTGTGAAGCGCATTGAGACGATTTGACAATGTGATATCAACAACAACAACAACAAAACCACTCAGGCACCTCCCTCCCTCCCTGAGCTCCTCACTCCCCAATCCACTACCGGGTGCCTCCGCTCGACTGACCCCTGCGCAACCCTCACGCCCTCCGGCCCCCACCATCGGAGTTCGCGCTTTTAGCCACTATGCTCCCAAACTCCCAAACTCTGGAACGTTCAATCCCACCGCCTCGGCCACCCATTCTCTCCCTCAATCCCACCGATTTACCATCTCTCTCTCTCTCTCTCTCTCGACGCCCCTCAATTCTGCCACCTTGACCCCCCCCCCCTCCCCCCCAGCTCCCTCAATCCCTCCGCCTTGCCCCTTCTCTCCCCCCTTTTCAAGTGTCGTCCGAAACCTTTCCTGTTTAACCGTACTTATGATCACCTCCCCGCAAACCGCCCCCACCCACCCACACACACCCACTAGGCTTGGAGTCAACCTCCGCCTCTGTTAACAACACCGATTTGGCTTATACAGCGTAGCGCCCCAGAGCGCCTCACAGTGACGGAGCCGCCCCTTTTTGTCCACAAGCTATGGGTGGGGGGGGGGGGGGGGGGATAATAATCACAGTCAAACAGGAAGCTGTTCAGCGCTCTGAGGGCCCGATACAACTGGAAAGTTGTTGTTGTTCTAGTGTCAGAAAGACCTCCCAAGCCCCGCCCCCCCCCCCTCTCTCTCTCTCTCTCCCCCTGCGACCCTCCCTACCCTGAGGTCACTCGGAGAGCTGTGTGTGTGTGTGTGTGTGTATTTGGGGGGGGGTGGGTTTGATATATAGCGATGAGGCGGTAAATCAAATGCAAAGTTATTATTATTATTATGTATATTATTACAGCTGAGGCGGAGGGGAGGGGGGGGGGGGGGGGGGGGGGGGGGAAACACTGGGCCTCAGGCCTCGGGCTGTCCTGACTGCCTGACCCCGCAGAAAACAAACAAAAAAACACCCGCAGCTCACCAGCTCGTGGGGGGGCAGGCTGTACCATCTCCTGGCCGAGACCCAGGGCACCCACAGCTGCTGCCGGGTAGGCCTCAGGCTCGCTGTCCTGCTCCTGCAGCCGGTCACCGAGTAACAGCGTCGAGCCGCCGCGCGTTGCCGGCCTCTCAGCAGCGTCTGGCCGGCGCATTGCCTCAGCCTGACCGCCTGGCGTAGCATGTTTTTTAGACTCCCCCCTCCCCGAGACCGAGCCACGGGCCTCGCCTGTGTCTGTCGCCGCCGGACTCCAGGCTTCCCGCCGCTTCTCCTCAGTGACCTCCAGGCGGGGAGGGACGAGACGCCGCTGCGTCACTGCGTCACTTCCGGCGCCGTCGTGCCCGCCCACCTGTTGATTGACAGCTAGTTCCCTGGCCCCGCCCCCCAGGAAACAAATGAGATAGAATTCGAGTTCGAATCCCACCCTTACCCGTACACGTACAGCGCAATAAAATCAACATTAAACTTGTGTAGCGCCTTTCAAGTCAGGAGGACAATTCCAAGGCGCCGGACGGTTATTGTTTCAGACCCGAGCTGAGGACGGGGGATGGGGTGGGATGGGGGGGGGGGGGAGGGAAGGAAAGGTGGGATTTGGGGGTGACCTATTGGACCGTCAACCTGGAAGGTCCTGAGGCGAGACTTGAGGGAGGCCGGGGAGGAGGGGGGGGGGGGCGGGCGAGCGAGGCGGAGGGACTGCGGGATGGAGTTGCGGAGGTTTGGGGTCAGAACGGCTGAAGCCCGTCCAGGACTTGATGCCTGACTGACTGACAGTCTGTTAAGACTGGTATTGGACCTGGAGTCGAGGGTAGAGGCAGGGAGATAGATAGAGCTGGGTGTCATTTGCTTGTAGTCAATCCCATGTCTGCGGATAATGTTACCGAGGAGGAGCATGTAGATGTTGAAAAGGGACGAAGGACTGGGGTGGACATTACAGGTGATAGTGCGGGGGTTGGAATAGAAAGGTGGGGGGGGAGTGATAGGGTTAAACTGGTAGGAGGGGGTGTGGAGCATGAGGGAGGGGAGGGGGAGGTAATGGGGGGGGGGGGAGTGGTGGATGGTGTAGAGGTGGCTGAACGGATCCCCTCAATTTTAGATACAAGGAAGTCCAGCATCTCCTCGCATTTGGAGGAGAGGATGGATGGAGGCGTGGGAGGGTGGATGGAGGAGGTGGTTTGCGGAGGAGCTCGGGGTTGTCCTTGGCCTCCAAGATTAACTTGGGCGCGGTAGCAGAGGCAAGGACGGAGCAGTAGGCCTTAGTGTGAACCAGCCAAATCTGCTGAGGGACCGTTAGTTTGGATTTGGTCCAGACGTGTTCGGCAGCTCGCATTTGTGCCTTGAGAGTTCGGAGATGGCTAGTGTACCAGGGGGATTTACGGGTTCAGGAGGTGAGTGGGGGGGGGGGGGGAGAGGGCGAGCGAGGGAGTCGAGGCTGGAGAAGAGGGATTTGTGGAGGAAAGATTGGGAAGAGGGTAAGTCAGTTAATGAGGGCCAGAGGTTCAGACGACTCTCGGGCAGCAGAGAGCGAGAAGGGGGGGAAATGTTTTTCCACTGGCGATAGGCAACGTAAATGTCGTTTGATGTTGCATTGTAACACAAGGACCCCAAACGAAACCTTTTAACACATTTTATTTAGAATGTGGCAAGTCTTTGTTTTATATAAAAAAAAATTTGATCTTTACACAGTTCAAGCCTTATCATAACGAAATCTTGGTCCGAGGGTTAGGTAAGAGGGACGGCAGAATCGGGCCCTGTTTACCCCTCTCGATATATATTTATATACAGTAAAATAACAAAGTACCCTCTCAACAAACCTTCCCAAATACCTCTCGTCTGACTCGGTTTGTTAGCTCGGTTGCAATGACTGCACAGCAGCTGTTCATTTGACACTTCGAACCACTCCACATTCTTCCTGAGCGTATTATTCCCCCCACCCCCCCAGTAATCGATCTTCAATCCCCTTGCAACTCTGGCAAGAAAATACATTTCCCCCTCGTCCAGAAACAGAAGCTATGATAATAATAATAAAAATAATAATCCTTACATTTGATGTAGCACCTATCACGTCTTAAATGGCGCTTCACAGAATGTACTGTAAAGTGAATTGACTGTATAATTCGCAGAGAAACGCGGCTGCCAATCGCGCACATCAGTGTATCTCCCCCTCCCCCTCCCCCGTCCCCCACAACAGTTGTAGATTGAGTGACCAAATTACAACATGTTTTTGAAAGGGATTATTAATTTACCTCCAGAAACAAATCTGCAAATCAATTAACAAACCGGGTACCTACTTTACTACTGGGTAAACAGATGTGTGCGGAGTTAGTACACTTGCCTTGGGTTTCACCCTGCCCGGGAATTGAATCCAGGCCCCCTTTCACTTGTGAGGCAAGCGCTGAAAACAATACACTCCAAGACTACGTACAAATCGGTCTCCAAAATGGAGAGAGGCGGGCGAAGAGAGAAAACGCATTCAGGTACGCGTGGGAATAATGATATCAAACACAATCCAAAGGTTAGATTTTTTTGTAAACTCAAAAAAAAAAAGGCAGCAGATTCCTGCAAATGAAATGGGTTGTTTTTAAATGTGATAAGACTTGGGCCTTTTTAAATTTGGGGAGAAACAAATGCTGATAGAAATACTGACTGAGACAGTGTGCGCACTTTGTAAAACTGATGCGACACTTCAAATTATTTCTAATTATTATACATAGTGTATATATCTTTTGGTATATGTATATATATATATATACACACACACATAAAAAAACTATTGAGGCTGGGAATGAACAGAAAACGTCAATCGTGGAAACTTTTCAAGCAGAATACCACAGCCTTTTTGTAAAAAAAAACTTCATTCCTCTTTTTCTCATTCACCTTTCAAAAAGCAACGCATACAAAATCAGTGCATCTTACTAGCAATTAGCTCATATATAATATCATATATACACATAGGGTGACCGAAAAGTTGTGGTATCTACCCTATTATCTAAAAATAACCCAAAATATCAGCACTTCCTCGACACTTATCGGATATTGTAATGGTACAATGACTTTTGGTCACCCTGTACACATAATCTACACACACACACACAAGACGAAACACTGACTCACTTTCCTCTCTCCATAGATGCTGCCTGACCTGCTGAGTGTTAAAGAGTTCTCAGCCATTTCGGTTTTGTTTCAGATTTTTCCAGCGTTTGCCAGGATTTTGCGTTTTATCCCCAAATTATTTTATCGCACTATTGTGATATTATTACAATAATAATAATTATTATTGGTATATCCTATTGTCAAAATGACCTGAACCCTCTGCTTGACTAACACTGCTCCATACCCAGACACAGGAGTCTGGTTGGTTAATCTAAAGAACCTCGATGGCTGGTCTGCCTTTCCAAGTCCTGCTAATGAGCCAGGGATGGGCTGTGCTGTCGTCAGCAGTGAGAGAGAGAGAGAGCCCTGGATATACTGTGGACCTCAGCCTCGCTTAGGAACCGGGGGCTGGAGACTGTCACGGAGGGGCTAGATTGTATTGAACAGGACGTCTTGGGGCCAGTTCAGGTCCAAGAGATCCCTCTTACCCCCTCCCTCCCTGAGGAAGATGTCACTATTTGGCTATTTGGGTTTGCAAATGTGTCATAAAACAAACACAGCAACTGTACCCTTGAGGTTGCTAATCCTGTAATGTTCAGGCATTTTTCCTGATGGAGCCCTCCAGCTTTTATTTGGCACATTATCATATTCCAACCCACCCCCCCCCCCCCCCACCACCCATCCCAGCCCACCCTGTGCTCTCACTCCAAAGGTGGATTTAACACTCAACAATACTGCCGTTTCCAGACACAGAAATTCAACAAAGGGAAGAGGTGCCATGAGGAATACAGTGGAGATAATCAGAACAAAAAATAATACTTCCATTTGACGTGTGAAAGCGCTTCGCAAAATATACAGTGAAGCCAATTGACTGAATTGACGTGTTTGCGGAATTTGTGGGCGAAAGGCGGCAGCCAATTGCGCGCAGCAGCGTGCCCCACAAACAGTCGTGGGTTGAAAATGACCAATTTTATTATTGTTCATTTTTGAGGGATTGTTAGCAGGCGTGCGGAAACTTCCGCAAGGTTTCGACCTGGCGGGATTCGGCCGAGGCTCTCTCGCTTGCGAGCCGAGTGCTCTAGCTACAGGACTCAACGATGATAATAATCCTTGGGTTTGATATAGCACCTGTTCATGTTGTTGAGAGGTCTCGAAGTGTGTCACAAAATATAAAGTGGATTGTAGATTTGCAGACAATAATTTACGCACAGCGGTGACCCACAAAAAATGGTGGGTTGAGTGAACAAATGATTAAACAGGATTATTATCCCCGGAAAAGTGATCCGACAATTGACTACTTATTGCAATCTATTTCTGAAGCTATTTGGTCTCACTGTTACGAATAATGGGTCTTGAACTGTCTCTGTGTGTGTGTGTGTGTGTGTGTGTGTCAGGGGGGTGTGGGGTGAAAGACAGTTGTGTCTCCCAAGAAATTTTCAAAAGGAGGAAGCTTTGCCATTCTTCGATAGAATCTCGAAAAAAACACATCACTAAAAAAAAAAAAGTTTTTAAATTAAGAAAAAAATCCTCAACAATCAGTTCCTCAGCAAATTCCCTTCCCCCAAATCCCTGTGGTGTCTGGCGCGGGCACTCGGCTACTTCGTCTGCGGACGCTCAGTCCATCTCGCACTCCGACTTCTCCTGAGGTTAAATAAGTCCCAATCAAATCGAGAAAGACACATCCACTCTCCTCTCCCCAAAACCGATGGCTCAAACTCCGCGATGCTCAAATATGGATTTGTTTTGGGGGAAATTCTTCAGTCCAGTTTCTTTAGAATGACCAACTCACGACGAGGTCCTTCAGGTTAAAACCGAGAGATCCAGACAACGACAGGCCCCTGCCTGGCAGGGTGATGTCAAGTTACGCAGCTCCAGATTCGGTCACAGAGAGAGAAGAGGAAAAATAAACGGTTTGGAAGCTTGGACAATAACTTAACATGGAAAGGCACAGCCTGAATTCATCCTTGTGTCCAAACCACTGGTCCTAACCCAGTCGCTAGGCGGGTTACGGAGTCAGCAGACGTCAAAGGGGCGAAAAAGGCTGCAGTCAGACAGACAATCAGACGGACAGACGGGCAGACAGACAAAGGCCATTTCCGTAACGATGGCAAACGATGGCTGCTTTGCCGAGTTACTATCATACAGGCCGTGCCGCCGGCCCAAACAAACCAAACCAAAACAAGGCATCGCTCGTCAGTAACCAGCCCCATGTCTTGCGTCCGTGATGGCAAACCGTCCGCTCTGACTCTCGCTCCCGTTTGGCACTTGGCGAGGAGGGAGGTCTCGGCTGGGAGGCACACACAGCCGGTCAAAGCCTTCTCTTTGGTGGCTTGTGCTGCGTTTCATTAAAAAATATAAATCTGCCTCTCTGCAGGGAGACGGACGTGTGGTGGGGGGTGGGGTGGGGGGGGGGGTGGAGGGGGCGTGGGCGGGCATGTGGGTGGGTGGCAGGCAAGCATTTTGTGGGTTTATCTAGCATTCCCGGGGTCTTCTTCCACCCACCCCACTATTTTGCCTTCCCAGCCAGGAATAATATCGTCGTCGTGAAAAAGCTGGAACCAAACAAATGGCAAATTAGGATCGAACGGTCGGTCAATACCAACAATAGTAATAATAATCCTTGCATTTGATACAGCGGCTTATCACTTCTAGACTGTGTCTCAAAGCGCTTCACAGAATATACCATAAAGTGAATCAACTGTATATTTGTGGGCAGCCAATTGCGCACAGCAGCGTCCCCACAAAATTCCCCCAATTTTAAAAAGGTTATTACTCCTGGAAAGCGATCCGCCAATCGACTAACAAGTGGGTCCCTACTTACTATTGGTAAACTGAGGTGTGTGGAGTAAGGAAACTTGCTTGTCTAAGGTTTGGCCCTGATCCCCTCATCCCCCACAGCCCCCCACCCACTTTAACATCCAATCGAGCCAACACAGAATGGACCTTGTTTGGCCAGCTGCTGGGGGGTTGGTGCCAGAGGCTGAGTTATTGTAATAAGAATAATCATTCCATTGGATACAGCGCCTTATCACTTCAAGACGTCTCCAAGCCATTCACAGGATACGTTGTAAAGTGAACTGATTGTCACTTTACAGATCTGTGCCCCAGGTTGGAATATTGAGTGTTAATCAACCACCTCCAGCACAACAGGAAAAGATCCTGGGGCTTACCTCCTCCTTCACCGTGCCAAACTCGGGGTCCAAGGCTTTGAAATGATATCTGTAATTCCCCTCCCGATCAATTGCTTTTTTGAAGTCTTTCAAAACCACTTCCCCAAGTCTACAAGGAATGGGTTTGGGGGACAAAAAAAATGGAGACATTGTGTGAGATCAACCAGTTTCTGGATGTGTTGTTGTTGGCTGGGCTGGTTGAGTGACCCAGTGATTAAAAGGACAAGATGTTTGTATAGATTTACAACAAGGAAACCAGTCATTAAAGCCCAACAAGTCCATGCCAGCGTTTAAACTCCACACAAACCCCATACGAAGGGACTATAGAAATTATTGTCCTTGAACCTCCACCCACCACTTATTCCCTCCGATATCCTTCTCCTTGGCTGGAGGTGAAGGTGATAAAGCGCATCAAGTCTGGTGAAAAAGGTACTGACATCGGGAGGGCTTTAGGGCTAGCTAGATCGACGGTGGCTACTATAAAACAGAACAAGGACAATATTCTGGCAAGTTCAAGGTGTGTTCTAGCTACAGGTGCAAGCAGATTAGCAAAACATAGGAGGGATGTGATGGAAAACATGGAAAGAACGCTGAGTGTCTGGATTGAGGATCAGAATCAGCGTAATATACCATACAGTTACCCCAAGTACCCCTTCTTGCCTGTGAGCGTTAATTTGTGTGTTATGTTGTGTGTTATATTTTGTGTGTTATTTAGTGGGTTTAAGGTCTGAAAAGTCTGTGAAAAGAAACGCATCTCTGGTTACATAATGGGACCACATGGGAAATCGCGTTTCAATGTAGGACGTTTCGATTTAAGTACAGTTTTTCAGGAACGCAACCCCGTCCTAAATAGAGGTTTACCTGTATTGTAAATACCTTAGTGTTTTTTTTTAAATGTTGTGTTATTTTGAATATATGGATGAATAAAACTCAAGACTGAAGTAAATGAATGCTTTCCTCTGGTCTGCCCACCCGCGCCCACCGCCACTCGTCATAAAATGTTAATGATATAAGATGATAAGAATTAGGAGCAGGACATTCAGCCCCTCGAGCCTGCCTCGCCATTCAATAAGATCATGGCTGATCGTCTAAATCTAAATCTATCTGCCCGCCTTCTCCCCATATCCTTTAATCCCCTCATCCATAAGAAATCCATCAATTGCACACGTTCAAGGACTGAGTGAGCCGTTTGGGGGGGGGGGGGGGGTAGAGAATTCCATCCATTCACTGTCAAGATCGTAATCCCAGAGATTCCCGAGTACAGAGCTGCACTTGCCTCTTTGGAATGTTTACCATAAAGGGAACCAGCGATCGGTCGGTGAAATACACCACCTTGGTGTACATGATGCTGCTGGAGACGGGACTGGCGTGCGAACGATGGGCCTCTGTCAGGAACAAGAGGAGATTTTAAACCAATTGAGTACTTTGGTACATTACACAATAAGAAGAATCTTTTCCATTTGATACGAAGGGCGCCTTATCACGCCGTTGAGACGTCCCAAAGCGCTTCACAGAATATACTGTAAAGTGAATTGACGGTATATTTTGTTAGCAGCTAATTGCGCACAGCAGCGTCCCCACAAGCAGCCGAGGGTTGACTGACTAATTATTTATAAAGCTGATGGGGTGGGGGTGGGAGTGTGTAACAAGTGCAACATTTTATTCCACCCAGGCCTGGCTGAGATTTACTCAATTTTCTTAGTAATTTGGACCCATCGACAGCCCTGAAGTGAACGACACGAGAGAGAAAGAGAGAGAGAGAGAGAGAGAAAAACTCCCTTCTATGGGAAACAAATCACAGAAGCTCAGAAGAATTTGAAGAGAAATTTATAATTCAGATGTTTAACTCGGCAAAGAATCAGAGCCGAGCTGGTGAACAACGACAGAGATGAACCACTTGTTAAATCCTTTACGCTGGTGTCTGCATTGTCAGTCTCAACACTGTGCTGATTGGAACATGCTGTTAACACTAGGTGGCACTCGAGACAATAATTCAGCTTTTGATGATTATTCTTGCCTGGGAATCAACGCCCTTCGATGTGTCGTTGAGACATCTCAAAAGAGCTTCGCGCGAATTACCGTAAAGTTTAGTGACTGTGTATTTGTAGGAAAGTGCAGCAACCCGCTTGCACTGTCCCACAGGTATAAAATGAATCTATGGAATCGTTCGCTGGGAGAAACTTTCTTCTCTCTCTGAATACCGCCACTGTTAATGTGTTAATCTTTAGTCTCCACCTGAATGAGTTGTTGGGATCTGGAATGCGTTGCCTGAAAGGGCGGAAGCCAATTCAACAATAACTTTCAAGAGAGAAGTACAGTAGATAGTTACTTGCGGAGGACAGGTTTGCAGGGCTGTGGGGAGAGAGAGAAAGAGAGAGAGAGAGAGAGAGAGAGAGCGCGGGGGAGTGGGATTGATTTCGACAGCTCTTTTCAAACAGCCAGGACAGACAGCTTCCTTCTGTGCTGTATAATTCTATCATCCTGTGATAACAGTTAGTTTAATGTCTCATCTGAAGGACCACAAATTGACAGCCTAGATCCTGAGCTCAAAGCTCCGATGCGGGGCTTGAACCCACAGGCTTGCGACTCCGAGCCAAGCTCGCGAATGAGCCAGGATTCTGAACAAGGTACCGTAAAGGTGTAACATTTTACATCACAGAGGGTTGCCGCGTGAGATACGTGCTTCAAAGCCGGAAAAATGGATTGTTCTTACTGGGATTCGGTGACCAGGAGTCTCTCTCCGTACTGTACCCTCTGTTCATTGCAGGTCTCACGGGAGGCTGCGGGAAACAAGAGGAAACGATGAGATAATAATCCTTGCATTCTGACACAAGAGCCTCATCGTTGACTTCGAGACCTCTCAAAGCGCTTCACACCATGAAGTGTGAAGCGTAGGGACCGTACATTTTCTGGGCGAAACGCAGCAGCCAAATTGCGCGAGGCAGGGCTCCACAAATAATAGTAATAATCCTTGGCGTTTGATGTAGCGCCATTTACGACAGGAGGACAACTCACTTTACCGCGAAATATGTACTTAAAATAATAAAAGAATTGAATAGGGTAGGCAGTAGGCACAGAGCAACTATTTCCTCTGGTGGGGAATCTAACACAAGGGACATCATTAGAGCCAGGCCATGTAGGAGTGAAATCCGGGGCAGTTTTGCTGCGCGCGATCGGCTGCCGCGTTTCGCACTCAAACGTACCGTCAATCCACTTGTCAGTGTATCCCGTGAAGTGCTGAGAGACGTCTAGAATCTAATGATTATTATCGTGATTGCGATCTCGGTGAGAAGCGCAATGTGACTTTGGGGAGGAAGAGAACGCAACAACCCTGGAGCAACATGAACATTACGTAACCGCAACAGACAAAAGCTGCTTTGAACTGAGACTCGCAGCTCCCCGCCCGCCCGCCCGCCCGCCCGCCCTCCCCGTTGGTTATTAAAAGCCGTTTCCTCGCTGCTGGCAGGTGGTGTCTGACCCACAATGATAACAGTGTCAAAACAGAAGCTGGCCTCGCAGGAGCAGCCACATTAATCATCTGACGATCCTCACAGGCTTCACTGTCTCATGTGGGGGTCAGATGACCCGAGCTTAGGGAACCACAAGCGAGGAACGACGATGCGAAAAACAAAACGCAGGAAGGTCGACGCAAGCCACCGGCCTCGCAATTTGATGGAACGCTTTTCACAGAGGAGAGAACGATCTCAAGAACCACCTCGCCGGGATTTTCACTGTAAATTTCACAGCGACGTCCCACAAACAGCCAGGGAGTGAATAATGATTGAATGTGTCTGGGGTGGGGGGGTGTTACTTAAGTGTTTAATATGATAATAATAATAATACTCACATTTATATAGCGCTTTTCACGTCTTATCGACGTCTCAAAGCGCTTCACAGAATACGACAACGTCCCCGAGGTAGAGACCACGGCGGGAGATGGGAGGGGCGGGGGGAGGGGGAGGGTCGTGGTGGGAGGAAGGAAAGTAGGAGAATTGACCGTCTATTTGTGGGCGAAACGCGGCAGCCAGATTGCGCACGGCAGCGTCCCCCACAAACAATCGTGGTGAGTGGGGTTAGGGGGAAAAGGGGGTACCTTGCTGACAGTTCTGCACTGTATCTCGGCAATGTGCATTCGCTCCAGTAGACTGGCGATGCCTTGTTCCAGGGTGTCGATGGTGTGGTGCTGCGGGTCGTGGTTGCTGAAGTTGTTCCTCAAACTACGTAGGGAATCCCGGACAATCTGGAGATCGTCAGACTATAAACCACAGGGAGAGAGAGAGAGAGAGAGAGAGAGAGAGAGAGAGAGAGAGAGAGAGAGAGAGGTTAGAGTCCAACGCAAGACTGAGGCCGGGACAACTGACTCCACGCGGACGTATCACCACACACGCTTCCCTGCTCATCGAGCACAGAGAGTCCAGATTTCTGCTCATTAGAAGCTTCTGTGGCTCAGTGGTTAGAGCACTCGACTTACAAGCGTGAGATCTGTGTTTCACTCGAATCCAGGCAGGTCAGGTCAGAGCGAAACCTTGGGCAAGTTTCCTTACTCCAGACACATGCACACACACGCGCCTAATAATGATCCCTCCCAAAAAAACACCACAATAACAAAAATCGGTCATTTCAACCCACGACCGTTTGTGGGGGGGGACGCTGCTGTGCGCAATCGGCTGCCGCGTTTCACCCACAAATATACAGTCACTTCACTTTACAGTGCATTCTGTGAAGGGCTTTGAGACATCGACAAAATATGAAAAGCGCTGTATATGGGGGTGGTCGAGGGGGGAAAGGAGGTGATGCCTCCCTCCCCCCCAACAGCTGTCCCTCCGTCTTGTCCCTTCACTATTTATCTTCAAATCACACCTCAGAGATAATACCTCCCCCGTCCTCCTAGCTCGGGGTCCATCCCACATCACGTAAAGCATTTCGAGACATTATCCTAGATACCAGGTTTCCTTACTCCACGTGACTCTGTTTACCAGAGGTAGCTTGGAAACCGGTTGTCGGTCGATTGGTGGATCACTTTCCAGGGGGTAATAATCCCGTAGAAAAAAATGACTTGGTCACTTAATCCTCAGTTGTTTTGGGATGCTGCTGTGCGCAATTGGCTGCCACAAGACATAGAGTCGACCCACATCATAGTATACTCAGCATCTATATACAAGTGTAATTTTGTTGTCGTTGTTCTCCGTGAGGCGCTTCGAGACGCCTCAAAGATGTGATAAGGCACGGTATCCATACAGGATTATTATTTACTATCGATGTTAAGGGCGCCAAGTTAGACATAAGTGGTTCTTGTCAATAAGACAGTAACGTCCCATTAAACCACCAGTGGGAACAAGGAAGAGTCTATAAACAATGGGGGGGAAAAATATTTACACCGTCTCTGAATTCGGTCCAATAGGGATGGCCATAAATGGTAAAAAAAAACTGCTCGCTGGGTTACAGAAGGAACTGCTCATCTGACAAAGTGACAGTGGACAGGCACTCACTGGGCCCCTCCTGTTCCCTGGGGAGATAGCCTATCATATCCTCGCCCACCGTAACCCTCGATCGCAAGGTAATTATCTGTGCGGAGCGTGACCCAGATTTTTCCCGGCTGCTCAGCTCACAGTTGAGGAATTATTCCTGTCCTGACTGTTGGAATCTGTTGAGCCTATTGGGTGAGGATGTCCTACTTTTGTCACGTGGTGTGAGGCAGGGAGGGAGCCAGAGCGCTGTGTTCCTTGGTTGAGCGACGTGACTGACCAGACGGGGGGCTGACCGAGCACAGTGGAGGGGTTGGCAATGTAACCACTCTCATGGAGGACTATAGTAAGAGAAATAATCCTTGCATTGCGATGTAGCGTCTTTCACATTGACAGGAAGAGGGACTTCCAAGCCATTGGCAGGATACGCTCCGAAGTGTAGTGACTGTGCATCCGTTAGGCCATCGAATATAAAACCAAAGGGGCAATCCCAACTTGTACAAATCATTCGTTAGCCCAGAGTCCAGCTTTGCTCACCTCACGTTAGGGAGGACATCAGTGCCATTGCGGGTGAGGAAGAGTTATACTTGCGATGAGAGGAACTGAGATTATTTTCAGATGGAACAGAGAGAGCGAGAGAGGAGCCTCGATCACAGTCTTGAGGTTTATGAGGGGTTTTCAACAGTGAGTGAGTGACCAGAGGGCAATGATTAAACATAGTCACTAAAGTAGCAATAGGGGACATTAGGAGGATTTGTTTCACACACTAAACGTTGTTAGGGTGAAGTACGCTCTGTCAGGTACAGTGGACAACCACTTCGCTTCAATACAGAACTAGATGTCGTCCTGACGTGAAAGGCGCTCTATAAATGTAAATTTGTTGTTGGTGTAGACAGGTATCTAAAACAGCACTAATTAAAAATAATAATAATCCCTGCATTTGATAATAGTGCTTTCTCAAAGCGCTTCACAGAATATACTGTAAAGTGAAGTGACTGTATATTTGTGGGCGAAACGCGGCAGCCAATTGCTCACAGCAGCGTCCCCCCCACAAACAGCCGTGGGTTGAAATGACTAATTTTATTTTTTATTTTATTTGGGGGGGTGGGGGGGATTATTATTAGGCGTGTGGAGTAAGTAAACTTGCCCAATGTTTCGCCCTGACCTGCCTGGATTTGAACACGAGTCTCAATGTTTGTATGGCGAGCGCTCTAACCACTGAGCTACAGGACTCCATTTGTGGAGGTATAATTGTGGGGGTGGGGGATGGTGGGGTGGGTGGAAGGAGAGATCAACGGGACAGAGAGGATTGATTAAGTCAGTAATCACAATGGGCCAAATGTGTTGTAAAACACTACTATTCCCATCAACTCCCTCTGTATCTACAGTAAAGGAGGGATCTGGCTGGCAGTCTTTGACAGTAGGTTAAAGTCAATGGAATGGCCTATGTATGGAGAGAGAGTTGAGACAGAGCCCGATGAGGCTCTATAATAATAGTACTGAAATAACAACCCTTGTCTTTGATATATCGCCTCACCCCCTGTATCTGTGTTGAGAGGTCAGTGTGGCTAACTGACTTCATAATAATAATATTAATATTAATATTAATAATCCTTGCATTAGATACAGTGCCTCAGCATGAATCAAAGCATCTCGCATAATATATTGTAAAGTGTATTTTGTGGGCAAAATTCGGCAGCCAATTAATTGCGCAGTGACCTACACAAACAGTCGTGAACTGAGTGACCAAATATCAGTGTTTCTCTAACTTACTGACGTGACGTTGAGTGGGGGGGAGAGAGGGGGTGGGGAAGGGGGAGGATTATCAGATCAGCGCAAGCGATCTTTTTGTTGCACTTTAATGTAAAGACGGCTCCATTAAGACTGTTCCTGGTGCAGAGACCCCAGTAAAGTTGCCGCAGGTTATTCCGCAATTAATTTGCACTCAAAGAAAAAGGCTCTGAGGGACTAGTTTGACGTGAATCCAAACGAGAAACTCAACAAAACAACAACGACTTGCAGGAGGTTGATATTTTCATCGCCATATATTTTTAAAGCCATTTTTTTTTTTTTTTTTTTTTTTTTTTGATTCGTCTGATTTTAAACAGTCCCAGTTGACCCGTTGGAACTACGTTACAAAATCATCATCACCAACAACAACAACTTGCATTTACATAGCGCTCCTCGAGCAGGGCAGCGTCCTGGAGCGCTTGACAGTGGCGGAGCCTGACGTCCAGCTGCCGAGAGGTGGGGGGCGACCGCAGGCACGGCCGAAGAGGGAAGTCTTTAGGCGTGGCCTGAACATGGGGGAGGAGGGGGCAGGGCGGAGGGATACAGGGCGAGTGCTCCAGAGTTTGGGGGCGTAGCGGCTGAACGCACGGGCAGCGATGGTGGACAGGGGGGCACGTGGGACATGCGGGAGGCTGGTGCCTGTCGAGAGCGGGCAGTGGGTAATGGGTTGGAGAGTAAGCAGCTGGGAGAGGTAGGTTCGTGCCAGGGATTTGGAAACGAATGTGAGGACTTTGTAATCGATCCACCGACACAGAGCTAAACAGTAGCCCTGTGATCTGATCTGCACTCACCCCTCTGCACACCTGAGGTGTGGGTTTGGCAAGAGTGGTCGACACGCCATTGTCCTGTGCTGGTCTACAGGAACATGTGAGTACCTGGTGGACACGTGAACAAAAAGTAGCTCAGCAATCCTTAGGGGGCATCAACGGAAAAGCAAGTCAGTTCCTCAGTGCGTTCGGAAGAGGATCCACTCAGAACAATCTGGTTACCAGAGAAACACCGGGGCCAGAGACCCACCCGAGAATAAAAAGTCATATCGGGAAACGTTATATAAAGAATTAACGTTACATAAGTCAACTCGTTCGAGGAGTGAACAAGGACGGCGGCCTGTTTTCTTAAAATAACAGGTTAAACCCGGACCGAGACATCTCTCTACTTCAGGTTTGCCTCGATCCCTCCGCCTCAATCCTCCGAATCGTCCCCTCTTTGCACCCGAAGACTTTCCTCTTCGGCTGGGCCTATGACCACCTTTCCCACCTGGTTAAGCACTATCTGTGAGGTGCTACCATGTGTGAAAGGTACTATATAAATACAAGTGGTTATTGAAATAGTTACAGGAAGGGTAATGGGGAGGGTGGGGGGGGATAAACCCTGAGTTTACTTTCATTGTTGGGAGACTATGATAATCCTTGCATCTGATACAGCACCTTACCATGTCTTCGAGGCGTCTCAAAGCGCTTCACAGGATATACTGTAAAGTGAAGTGACTATATATTTGTGGGTGAAACGCGGCAGCCAATTGCGCACAGCAGCGTCCCCCACCAACATCGTGTGTTTGAAATGACCAATTTTTATTGTTGATTTGAGGGATTATTATTAGGCGTGTGGAGTAAGGAAACTTGCCCAAGGTTTCGCCCTGACCTGCCTGGATTTGAACACAGGTCTCACGCTTGTAAGGCGAGTGCTCTAACCACTGAGCTGCACTGTCTCTTTCTCTCCAGGAAAATAAATCAATTGAAAATGAACCTTTCACTGAAACAGAAATGGGTGATCTCAACCCCAAGCCTGAAGATCACAGGGTCCATCGCACAAAATAAAACAAGCGTCAATTTAAGTGGCTTTACAACGATATGATTGGAGGATAACTCAATCAACACGAGAGTCACAGGAACAGGAGCAAGCCATTCAGCCCATCAAACCTGTTGGCTTATTCTGTTAGATTGTGACTGATCTGTACCTCAACTCCAATTACCCGACTTCACCCTGATATATCTCGCGATCCTCTGACCTAACCACCATTTATTCACCTCAGTCTCGAAAATTTGAATGGATAAGGTCATAATCCATAGCCTTTTGAGGGAGGGAAAGAGTTTCAGATTCCAACTGGTCTCTGTGTGAAGAGGCAAACCCCCCCGCCCCCCATTCACACACACAGACACACACAAACACAGATACAACAAAATTACTTTTGTATAGCATCTTTCTAATGCTATATGTTACAGTCTAGAAAGCACAGTGTAGATTTAACAAAACCTTTTCATTTGAACTAGCGCCTATCATGTCTTCGAGACGTCTCAAAGTGCTTCACAGAATGTACTATAAAAGTGAATTGACTGTATATTGTGGGAGAAACGCAGGAGCCAATTGTGCACAGCAGCGTCCCCACAAAGAGCTGTGGATTAAGTGACCAAACCAGTTTTATTATTTTATTTTTAAGGGATTATTACCCCAGGAAAAGCGATCCTGCAAATCGACTGACAACCGGGTTCCTCCTCACTGCTGGTAAATAAAGCCGTGTGGAGTAAGGGAACTTGCCTAATATTCCCCACTGCCTGGGAATCGAACCCAGATCCTCTCCTTTGCGAGGCGAGCGCTCTAACCACTAAGCCACTCAACGCAATTCAGATCAAATTAACCCGTAGGAAGGTGAGGCTCACACGGTTTGAGTTGCGGACGAGCTGTAAGCGCATGGAGTTATTCAGCTCAAAAATTGTTTGTGTTGAGGGCAATGGTTTTGCTGGTTAGTTTCTGGGTATCTGGAGTAGTTAACACTGTTTGTAGAGCATCAATGGTGCTCGAAGCCCATTAAAAGTCATTACATAAACATCGCGACTTCTCAGCAAACGTTGCAACAAAGGGCGACTGTCCTCATTACACGTTAAAAATAGTTGGCGGTTATTATAAGACATTTATTAATACTCAAAACAGATCAGCCCAGGAAACAAAAAGGTTGGAATAATTTTTTTTCCTCTCTCTAGACCCCCCCCCCCCCGCTCACCCCCCACCCCCACCTCTCGCTAACAGGATTACGTCATATTAAACTTTCCCAGTTCGCGGTGTTATGCGGAATTCTTTTCGGATCCCACACACCCGCGGTTCTCAGCGAGAACTCGAGGCATCCAAACAACGGGCCAATTAATGAGCCCTTCGCGTTTCTTACGCTCAAGGTTGGTAATGGGAAACTGGGCCCGTCTCCAACCTCCCTATTTTCCATCACAGGTCTTTGAAAGAGTCGTGGCCTCCCAGCCTCGCTCTTTCCTCTCATCCCACTCCCCCCACGAGGCCCTCCGATCGGGCCTCCGCACCGCCGACAGCACGGAAACTGTTCTGGTCGAGGTCACAAATTATATATCCTGACCATTTGTGACTCGACTAGTTCCGGTCCTATCTGTCACACCATCTCCACCTTGCGGCCTCTAACGGCTTTCACGCCAGCCCCCGCACCATCTTGGGTGGCGTTCCTCAGGCCTCTGTCCTTGGTCCCCTCCTCTTCACCCTCTACATGCTCCCCCTCAGTGATATCATCCGCGGACATGGGGTAAATTTCCACATGTACGTGGATGACACCCAACTCTACCTTTCCGCTTCCAACCTCAACTCCAGAGCTACCGGCGTCCTGAACTGCCTGCCTGTCTGACATTGAGCCTTGGATGAGGGACAACTTTCCCCCAGCTCAATGTCAGCAAGACTGAGGGCCTCCTGATTGGCTCCCATCAGTGCCCCCGCACCTCAGGTGCTGAGTATCCAAGGCTGCACTTCTCCATCTCATGAAGCCAGTCAGGAACCTGGGCGTCTTATTTGATCCTGAACTGTCCTTTCTCCCCCACATCAGCACCATGACCAGCACTGCCTTCCACCACCTCCGTAACATCGCCAGGCTCCGCCACTGTCTCACCCCTCAGGCTGCCGACGTCCTTTTCCATGCATTTGTCGCATCAAGGGCTTAACTGTGCAAACTCCTTCTTCACTGGCCTTCCCGCCTCTTCCCTTCACAATCTACAGATCGTCCAAAACTCTGCAAACTCCATCACTCCCACCCTTACCCGGCTCCATTGGATCCCCATCCCCTAGAGGATCGAATTTAAGTTGTCACTTTTAAGGCCAGAGCCTTGCCCCCTCCTATCTCTCCGACCTGCTGACTTGCTGCCAACTCGCTCCCATCCGTTCAGTGGGCTCCGGTCTGCTCCATGTCCCCTACCTGACCCGCCCCACCATCGGTGGCCAGGCTTTCAACCTCTTTGCCCTACACAGTCCCTTCGCCTCGCTTCCTCCCTTGCCTCCTTCAAGGACGGTCTCAAGACCCTCCTCTTCGGTTGTGCCTTTTACCGCCCTCCCACCTCTCTCCCTCCCCTCCCCCCCTACCCTGCCTCTCCCGCGTGCTCAGGTCCTGGCCCCCGACTGTTCAGGGACATCCTCCTGACATGAAAGGAGCTCGATAAATGTAATGTTGTTGTTGTAGTAGGAAGACACTATATTACTCCATTATAATCAGTCAAGGTCTGTTTGCAATCAGTTCAAAGGGTAACATTACTCCTCGATTCCCCTTGTATAACAATCCAACTATGTCACAGTCGGCTATAACACTCTCCCTGTTTGGCCTAACAACTAACATAAATGCCCTTTGCCAAGAAACACAATTGTATTCCAAGACAACAGCAGCTGAAGCCACCCCTGAGATGCCCCCGTGTATATCTGGCTATCCCCCCATTGCCGTCAGCCATTGTCTATCAATCGACTCACATGACCAATAATCCCCCCACCCCCTCCCGCCTTACAGTGAAGATCACTGAGCGACCCACTGAGCAAGAGCACAGGTCAGGCCAGCCATGTTGGGTGTGGCAATGGGACAGTGAGGTGACAGGCTGGCAATCTCCCCTAGCGTTAGCTCATCCTGAAAATCAGGCCGCGGCAGCGGGCGCAGAATTGTGGAAGGTCCTTCAGTTCGGTCTCGATTCTGAAGCCGCCTCTGCCACAGTTCTTACACAGAAGTTGCTAATCACAGTCACGGCATTACCTCCTCGCCTCGCTTTGCCAGCTTCTGAAGAACAACAGCCTTATGTTCCAGCTCTCTCTGCAAATCCGTCTGCAACAGAAACGGCGCGGATCCCTAATTAGAGGCCATTCATTCCGTGCATCGAACAGTACATCACCACGAGTGGGATTGATGAGGTTTCCTACCGCAAAGCCCCTCAAGCCTGTTCCTTCGACTCACTCCCTCGCTCGCCTCCTTCATGGCCAGTCTGCTCTTCAACCGTGTCTTCTGTTTCCCTCCTAACTCTCTCCCACCTCTCCCCCCTACCCTGCCCCCTCTCCCTCAGGTCCCGTCCTGACTGTTCAGCGCCTTGGGATGTCCTCCCGACGTGAAAGGCGCTCTATAAATGCAATTTTGTTGTGTCTTTTTCCGTCATTTAATTAGAATATGGCTGATCTGCGCTTCTACCAATCCTTTCGATTCCCGCTTTCTTCCCGTATCCCTTAATGCCCTGACCTATCAAACATCCCTCAACCTCACTCTTGAAGGTATGAATGGATTCAGAATCCACAACCTTTTGGGGGAGAGAAAAATCCAGATTTCAATCACCCTTTGAGTGAAAAAATGCTTCCCAATTTCATGAAATGACCTGGTTCTCATTTTAAGACTTTATCCCATTGTATTGGATTCCCCCACTGGAAGAAATTGTTTCTCTGTATGTAATCACTTTATTATTACATATACATCACCAAATAATATTAATCGTTGCATTTGATATCGCACTTTTCACATCTTCTAGACGTCTCAAAGCGCTTCACAGAATGTGTACTGCGATGTGAATTGACTCCAAAGTTGTGGGCGAAACCCAGCAGCCAATTGCGCACAGCAGTGTCCCACAAACAGTCGTGGATTGAGTGACCAAATCATTATTTTTTTTTGAGAAAGATTATCATCAGGCTTGTGGAGTAAAGAAACTTGTCCAAGATTTCGCCTTGACCTGCTAGGAATTGAACCAAGATCTCTTGCTTGTGAGGTGAGTGTTCTAACTCCTGAGCCATGGGAATCCAAATTATTATATTATTAATATTAAGGGAGCGGAGGCTTGTGTAGAGTATAAACACCGTCACTGACTAGTTAGAACAACCTGCTTTTGTGCTGTAACGTTGACTATGGAATGGAAATGTAAGAAGCCTCATTGATGTCTAAGCCACGATCCAACTTTTGAGGAAAAGGGAAGGGATTCTGATGTCCTGAGACACTCACTCCCCCAGACACAGTTCACTCGTTCACTTCGTGGCTGTGTGCACGCAGCACCCAGCTGTGTGCAAAATGGCCGCCGGGTTTGCCTGCAAAATGCAGTCACTACACTGTATAGCGGTCAGTCATTAAAGTCGCAATACTTTTACAATGATTATAATAATAATCCTTTCCTTTGATATAGTGCTTTTTACATCTTATCGACGTCTCAAAGCGCTTCATAGAGTGAATTGACTGTATATTTGTGGGCGAAACGCGGCAGCCAGTTCCGCACAGCAGCGTCCCCCACAAACAGTCGTGGATTGAAAATGACCAATTTTTATTATTGTGTTGTTTTTGGAGGGATTAACATTAGGCGCGCGCGCGCGCGTGTGTGTGCGCGAGCGTGCGTGCGTGCGTGCGTGGAGTAAGGAAACATGCCTAAGGTTTGGCCCTGACCTGCCTGGATTCGAACACAGGTCGAACGCAAGCTTGTAAGGTGAGATCTCTAACCACTGAGCGACAGGAGCTCCACAATGGATCCCGGGAAGAGTTTCCAGGCGTCCTCCCGGAGGTGAAAGGCAAATTGAGGCCGGGAGTTATTTAACGAGGCAGGGGCTGACTCAGGGTGGGGGAGGAGGGATGGGGGTATGAGGGAGGTGTGTGTGTGTGGTGTCTCTCTCTCTGGTACCTTGACATGACTGGCCTCCGCCAATTTCCTGACGGCTTCCTCCAGCTTGGCCTGATGCTGCTGTAGCAGTCGATCCTTCTGTCCCAACTCTCTCTGCAAACAGACAACAGGGGCGAGTCACACCTCACCTACACTGAGGGGCGGGGGGAGAGGTGGGGGGGGGGGGGGGCGAGGAGAGGAGGAGAGGGAGTAGAGGAGGAGGGAGAGGACAGGAGGAGGGAGTAGAGAAGGAGGGTAGGGGAGGGATCAGGGGGGGATAAGGGAAGGGGGATTGGGGAGGGGGGGGGGGAGAGGAGGGAGAGGACAGGAGGAGGGAGTGGAGAAGGAGGGTAGGGGAGGGGGGAAATCAGAAGGGGGATAGGGGAGGAGGGGGAGAGGAGGGAGAAGAGAGCAGGGGGAAAGAGCAGGTGAAGTGGGAGGTGGTGGCAGAGAGGGAGGAGTTGAGGGGAGTGGGGAGCCGGACAGACAAGAGGAATGGTTTACAATGGTACAATGGACCCCAGGGCTCAGATGGAGGGGGGGAGGTGGTGGGCCCTGTGTCCCTTTGGCCCCAACAGAGCAACAGATACTCACGGAATCCAAACTAAACCATTTGGACTGTCTACACTCTAGTCTCCGCTACCCCCACTCCCGACATTGTTTCATTTTCCTGTCTAACGTTAGACACTATATCTTCCCCCCCCCCCCCCCCCCCCCCCCCCCCCCCCCCACCACCACCACCACCACCCGCATGATCTTCATTCCCCCCGTTCACCCCCAGCAACTCGAGCCCAAATATAATTGGGTTTTGTTGTTGTTGTTGTTGTTGTTGTTTAGAAAAACAATCCCGACATTTCATCACCGATGAATACGGGGCGGTGAGGAGGGGGGGGGGGGGGCGGTGAGGAGGGGGGGAGAGATAGGTTTCACCAAAGGGGGGTTTATTAAAACTCTTTACTTTAAATTCCCCCAGCAGTCTGCTACGCTCTTCAATCTTCCTCTGTAGATCCAGCTGCCGGCCAATAGGGAAAGAAAATACATGGTTTTAAAAGCAACGTTTAACTAACTGTCTGTCGGCTTCAGAAAAAATAAGTGTTGACTCTGTTCTGATAAAAATTATATAACCCCCCCCCACCACACACACTCCCCCTCCTTACAATGCGCAGATTCCTTCCAACTTTGAGTCTGTAAACCCCGATAAAGATGTCCATCAGACAAAACATCATCAGGTATGACACACAAAGCAATACCCAGGGACGCGGGGGAAAGGCACGAGAATGAAGCTGTGGTACAGATCAGCTGTGATCTATTAGAACGGAGAAACCTTGGAGCGAGTTCCCCTACTCCACACGCTTGATGATAATCCTTCAAGAGAAAAAAAGTCACTTCAACCCACGACTGTTTGTGGGGGGGGGGGGAACGCTGCTATGCGCGATTGGCTGCCGCGTTTCGCCCACAAAATATACAGTCAATTGGCTGTGAAGAGCTTTCGAGACGTCTAGACGACGTGAAAAGCGTTTATATTAAATGCAATGATTATTTTTTTTATTGTTACAGGCTCGAGGGACTGAATGGCCTCCTCCTGTTCCTATGAACCTAGCGCTGGGTGTGAAGCAATAAGAATTTGTCAAACATCTTGTTTCCCACCAGCCCACGGTGTGAGCAGTCAGTAAGGCAGCGTTAGAGGGAGGGAGGGAGGGAGGACACACACATTATGGAGCTCCTGTAGCTCAGTGGGTTAGAGCGCTCGCCTTACAAGCGTGAGAGACCTATGTTTGAATCCAGGCAGGTCAGGGTGAAACCTTGGGCAAGTTTCCTTATTCCACACACACACACACATACCACACACACACCACACACACGTCTAATAATAATCGCTCCAAAAAAAACCAATAAGAAAATATTGGTCATTTCAATCCACGGCTGTTTGTGGGGGGGGAACGCTGCTGTGCGCAATCGGCTCACCCACAAATATATAATGCGTTTCACCCACAAATATACAGTCAATTCACTTTACAGTCTATTCTGTGAAGCGCTTTGAGACACAGTCTAGAAGACGTGAAAAGCCGCGATATCAAATGCAAGGATTATTATTTATTAGTATGGGAGAGAGGGAGGGAGGGAGGGAGGGGAGGGAGGGGAGGGGAGGACATTATAACAGGGTTGGCCTGCAAACAAGACGTTATAAACGAAGCGAGGTTTTCTCACGTTCTGGCTGAACAGCTCGTCCTTGGCCATGCTCGTTCGCAATAATTCCTGTTTCAGCTGCAGGATGGAGCTCTCCTGCTGAACCATTCTCTGCTGCAAAGCCTCCTGAGCACGAGACAGAGACAGAATTCACCAAAAGCCTTCGCTAAACACCAGCCTTCGCTGGGACGTCGCTCGGCACAATCATGGGGAGGGAATGGGAGAGAGTGGGAGGAGATGGAGAGAGAGAGAGAGAGACAGAGAAAGAGGGTGAGGAGAGGATGGATAGAGAGTGAGAGGTGATGGAGGGTGAGGGGATGGAGAAAATGGGGAGGGGGAGGAGAAAGCGAGGAGGGGAGAGGAGAAGGGATGGAGAGAGAGATGGGGGGAGGGGGTGGAAGGAGTGTGGGAGGAATGGAGGGAGGGAGGGCTGGTTGAGGCTGACACAATGCTCCTAAACAAAGAGTAGAGTTTGGTGTTGAGGTGGAGCTGTCTGTGGTGGGCAGTGAGGGGCTGAAATGCCAGTGACATTCTCACCTTCACTCCCTGCAGGTTCCTGGCTTCCTGTTTGTATTTCAGGAGATCTTTCTGCAATAGTCAGAAAAACAAAAGTTGATTTTGCTATATAAATACTATTCCTCCACCCTTCCTCCCTCTCTCCTTCCCTCCCTCGCTCTCTCCCTCCCTCCCTCCCTCCCTCCCTCACTCTCTCCCTCTCTCCGCACTGTAAATCTATAGAACTTTCTCACCCAGAGGGAGGCCATTCAGCCCATCGTGTCTGTGCCGGTTGTTTGAAAGGAGCCATTGATTCAGTCCTGTTCACCTGCCCTCTTTCACCCTGATCCGTCTCCCCACCCTCAACCACCCCCCCACCCCCAGCAAACTATCCCTCTGTAGAGATCTACCTGGAATCCCTCCCACCAGAAACACGTTCAGGGTCTAGTTTGGAGCTCGCACGTTCCCGCCCAAAATTATTTGCCAGGACAGCGAGAAAATCAGCCAGCGCTGGCAGCCCTGCCAACAAACCTCACAGGAACACCTAAGAACATAAGAATTAGGAGCAGGAGTAGGCCATTCAGCCCCTCGAACCTGCCCCGCCATTCAACAAGATCATGGCTGATCTTCTCACCTAACTTTGATGACCTGCCCTATCCCCATATCCCCTAATCCCTCTATTTTTCAAAAATCTATCCGTCTCAGGCTTGAAAATGTTCAAGGACTGAGCATCTACGGCCTTCTGGGCTAGTGAATTCCATAAATTCACCGGCCTCTGAGTGAAGAAAGGTTCTTCACTTACCTTCAGCTCTTGACATTCTTCCATACTCTGGTCCAGTCGGCCCTTGATGATGACCTGGTCGACAAAAGGAGATTAACAGCAATGGATGTGGTTGCCCGGTGATTGGGAGCAGAACAAACGGGGACCGTGTGATTCCGCAGCAAGCCTCTCACTACTCACCAGTTGCTCCTCGGAGCACGCTCCCTGCTCGGACAGAGGGAACGATCCTTCCTGTTCGTCTTCGGGCAGCGAACCGTTCAGCAGCAAAGCCTGGCCACAGAAACATCAATCAATTGTACCCGGCTTCAAATGGCTGGATCCCACAGACACGACCCGACCACAGAGAGACAGGGAGACGGGGAGAGAGACGGGGAGAGAGAGAGAGACAGAGAGAGAGAGACAGACAGACAGATAGAACTGTGGGTTATACAACCATTGCAACCCTCTGCAATTGGCTGCCGCGTTTCGCCCACAAATATACAGTCAATTCACTTTCCAGTATATTCTGTGAAACGCTTTGAGACGTCTGGAAGACATGAAAAGGCGCTCTGTCAAATGCAAGGATTATTTATTATAACAACTGATAATAATGAAAGCGCAGACACGGGAGGGGAGAGACAGCAGGGAATGGGATCAGACTTAAGTTTCACCAGAGGGAAATCAGAACAAAATTCGAGGCTTTTACCCTGATCTACGTATTTGTTTTTAAAAAAAATTTGCGTTTATTTTTTTTCAATTTAAAATTTTGTCCCCCCAAAATATTTTTGAATTGATTTATTAATTTATTCCTTGAAGACGCGGGTCCTAAAAAGACAAAGAGTACCTGTGAAGAACAACAGACGTCACCGTGGGCGTTTTGCTACTGAAAATGTTTTGTCAAGATGTCATACTTGTAAAATGGAGATCATTTGTCTGGCCTCCTCCATCTCTTTTCCCAACTGATCCTGTTGATCCAATAACTGATCCTCCCATTGCTCATCGTTCTCTTGCGTTTTTCCCGAAGTCATGGAATTCCAACCGGACGAATTATTATCTTCTGGGCGGAAACCAACAGAATTCAGCCTCAATCCGAAACTCGATCGAATGCGACATAGCCCGAAAAACAACAACAACAACAACGCCACAATCATTTGGTCATTTCAACCCACAGCTGTGTGTGTGGGGGGGGGGGGGGGGGGGGGGGGGAAACGCTGCTGTGCA
Source organism: Hydrolagus colliei (assembly GCA_035084275.1). Lineage (NCBI taxonomy): Eukaryota > Metazoa > Chordata > Chondrichthyes > Chimaeriformes > Chimaeridae > Hydrolagus > Hydrolagus colliei. Next base: position 551,329 of record CM068770.1, on the reverse strand, counting down.
CAATTGGCTGACACGTTTCGCCCACAAATATATACAGTCAATTCACTTTACAGTCTATTCTACAGTATATTCTGTGAAGCATTTTGAGATGTCTAGAAGACGTGTGTATCAAATGTAAGGATTATTATTACATTAGAATATACAACAACACAACACAGACACTTGTGCAGCGCCTTTCGCGTCAGGAGTTCGTCCCAAGGCGCTGGACAGTCACTGCTTCAGACCCGAGTTGAGGACGGGGAGGGGAGGGGAGGGGGAGGGAAGTGGGGGGGAAAAATTAGGAGTTGCCGATGGGTCCATCAAAGAAGAGAGTCTTGAGGCGAGGCTTGAAGGAGGCCAGGGAGGGTGGCGAGACGGAGGGACTGCAGGATGGAGTTCCAGAGGTTGGGGGCAGAGTGACTGAAGGCTCGCCCGCCAATGGTGGGGAGGGGGACGTGGAGCCCAACTGGTCTGTGCTGGCGTTTATGAGCTCCACATGAGCCTCCCCTGGCCGTCCTCAGCTCAGCCAAACAAGCCTAACCTTCCATTCCTTTCTCCCTCATGTACCTCTCCAGCTTCCCCTTAAATATCCACCTCAACAACTCCTTGTGGTATCAAGTTCTACATTCCCACCACTCTCTCCGTGAGGAAATGGCTTCTAACTTCCGTGCTTTGGGACATCCTCCCAACGTGAAAGCCGCTATATAAGTGTAATTTTGTTGTTATTGTACCAGTGACTGTTTTATATCAATGGCCTCTAGTTTGGGTTTCCCCACAAGTGGAAAGACTTCTCCTATATCCACCCTATCAAAACGTCTCATCATTTTAAAGCCCTCTATCAGGTCACCCCCTCAGTCATCCTCCATCTTATCAAGAGAAAAGTTTGTTCAGCCTCTCCTGATGTATAATCTCTCAGTTCTGGGATCATCCTTGTGAATCTCCTCAGCACCTTGTCCAGTGCCTCTATATCCTCTATATAAAGTAGGGATCAGAACGGCCCATGATATTCTAAGTCTGGTCTAACCCGGGTTCTATACAGTTTACCACAACTTCCCGATTTTCATTTCGATCGCTCGAGATATGAATTCCAAAGTCTGGGATGCCTTATCGATGGCTTTATTAATATTCAATTAATTTACTTTACAATAATTTCGCTGCTAGTAACCTGTGTTGTTACGTTTAATGAATTGTTACCCCTAGGTCCCTTTGCAAAAAATTAGTCATTTCAATCCACGACTGTTTTGTGGGGGGGGAACGCTGCTGTGCGCAATTGGCTCACAATTATACAGTCAATTTGTACACCACAAATATACAGTCAATTCACTTTACAGTGTATTCTGTAAAGATATACAGACGTCGATAAGATGTGAAAAGCGCTATATCAAATGCAAGGATTATTATTACAGTATTATTATTATTAACCAGTCTGCCTGAACAGGCACAGACGAGAGCTTCATTTGTCCCGACCCACAGGCAGAATGGTTCCTGCCGCTATCATTTCTACGTGGAGAGTTGGTTTGTCTGCTGTTTGCTGTCAGAGTGATCTGGGATCAAGGTCAACGGAGATAGCCGTGGGCTCACATCCCACGTTGTGTTTTGGTGTCCTGTGACCACTCGATAATGTGAGAGACCAGAGGGCACACAACACACAGATAAAGGCTCACATTGTGCGCTGTGTATTGTATCCAACTCGGGATTGAGGAGGAAAAACCTCAGCTTATTTAGCCTGATGTACTGATGGCCTCCAGAACAAATTAATAATGAAAACATTTGGAGTCTTGAAGAGCGACCGACAAGACGCAGTCACTACAATGAACAGTCAAGTCTTGTGAAGCGCTTCAAAGAGGGTGTCACACCAGGATAAGACCGGCAGAATTATTTGTGGAGTCCTGCAGCTCAGTGGTTAGAGCACTTGCCTTACGAGCGAGAGAACCGGGTTCGGTTCCAGGCAGGGAGACTGCTTGGGCATTCCAATTGGCTGCCGCGTTGCGCCCACAAATGTACAGTCAGTTCACTTTGCAGTACACTCTGTGAAGCGCTTTGGGACGTCCATATGATGTGAAAAGCGATATATCAAAACGCAAGGATTATTATTATTATTAAGCAGAATGCCAACCAGACATTCCCCCTGATGTAGCTCACTGTCCCCCTGCTCCTCTGAACCTCACCAGTGCTCTACTCTACCGGCTGTGACCTTTACCTAGGCTTCCCCGTTAAAAAAATATATATATTCCACTCGACGGAGACCAAACGAGACACTTCAAATGTGACTTTCAAGATGATTCACATTGAGGTCACAAAGTGGGTGAGAAGCGAGGAAAGGGGGTAGTGGTGGGGTGGGGGGGGGGGGGGGGGGGGGGGCGGGGGGGGGTGGGGGGGGGGGGGGGGAGAGGGCAGACTTGAGTTATAATATAATAATAAATAATAATCCTTGCGTTTGATATAGCTCTCTTCACATCTTATTGACGTTTCAAGGCTATAAAGTGAATTCACTGTATGTCTTGTGGGTGAAACACAACAACAAAAAACTACATTTGTATGCAGCGCCTTTCACATCGGGAGGACATTTGTTTCGCCCACAAATATACAGTCAATTTTCCTACTCTCCTTCGTCCCGCCCCGACCCCTCCCCCCCCCGCCTGCTCTTGTCCCTACCTAACTGTACACGGGACGTCCTCTCGACGTGAAAGGCGCGATATAAATGTAAGTTTGGATTGACTGATTTGATCGGCGGCAGCCAATTGCGCACGGCAGTGTCCCATTAAAGAGTCGACGGTTTGAAGTGACCAAACTATTCTTGTTTTCTTTTTCCTCGAGGGATTATCATCAGGAGCGAGGAAACTTTCCAAAGTTTTGCTCTGCTTGGGAATTGAACCCAGCTCTTTCGCTTAGCGAGGCCTCTCTCTATCCGCTGAGCGACAAGGACTTCAGTTCATTGAAATCAGATCCCCGATGGATCAAAAAAAACCTCACCTTTTTCAGGCAATGTCCTGAATACTGAGACTGCAGTAATTCCGCCTTCTTGCATTTGGTTAATGCACCAAATGATTAAAGCCAGGGTCTGTCTGTCTCGGTTCCACACCAATGATTCATCAGGGAAGCCGGGAGCTTTGAAGGCTAAACCAGCCGTCTTGACATCTTTTGCTCAAACGTCTACCCGTTTGCCTCGAGAGTTATAAAAATAGGCGTTTGGTCATAACCACAGACCAATGAGGAATTCTTGGTGTTAACTGGAAGCATCTGTAGCTCTTCTTTGCAAATGGGGTTTGCTCTTTCACAAACTACAAATTAGACGCAGATGATGTGAATGATGCTCTGCTAAAGAACATCACCTGGGAGATTGAAACGAGGGAGTAAGAGACTTGGGAACCAGCTGTCCTGTACGTGGTATAGGAGTTCCTGTAGCTCAGTGGTTAGAGCACTTAGGAGCTGGGTTTGATTCCCGGGCAGGTCAGGACGAAACCATAAGCAAGTTTCCTTACTCCACACTCACACACGCGCACAGACACACACGCGCCTCTGTTAATAATTCCTTCAAAAAATAAATGATAACAATTTGGCTAAAAATCTCAGGTTACTCCATCCACGACTGTTTGTCGGAGCGTGAAACCCTGTGTTTTGAATCCAGGCAGGTCAGGTCAGGCCAGGACGAAACCTTGGGCAAGTTTCCGTACCCCCCCCCCCCCCCCACACACACACACACACACACACACACACGCCTAATAATAATCCGTCCCCCTCCAAAAAACTATAATAAATTCATCATTTCAATCCACGACTGTTTGTGGGGGGGGACGCTGCTGTGCGCAATAGGCTGTCACGTTCGCCCACAAATATACAGTCAATTATTATTAAGGGGTTATTATACCTGGAAAAGCGATCCGCTCATCAACTAACACCCAGGTTCCTATTTACCGTTAGGCCTCTTCATTAGAGCCCTGTGTGTATGTGTGTGTGGGGGTGGATGTGGGTGTGTGTGTGTGGGTGGATGTGGGTGTGTATGTGTATGTGTGTGTGGGTGTGTGTGTGGATGTGGGTGTGTATGTGTGTGTGTGAGACATCACTCGTACGAATAACTGGCTGACAATGAGAGAAACTCAACTCACCATCTCCATTCTCCCAATCTTCTTTCTGGCTAGATAATTCAAGCTTTCATCCAGTTCGCTTGAAATAGAGTCCAGTTTTGTGCTGTGAATTGGGCTCTGTGAACTAACACTGAGAGAGAAAGGAAAGCCATTAATATTATTATTATCCATGTACCTTATCATATCGTTCAACCGTCTCAAAAGCTCTTCACACTATATACTGTAGAGTTGATTGATTGGGCAGTTTGTGGGTGAAACGTGGCAGCCAATGGCTCACTGCAGGGTCCCAACAGACAGTTGTGGATTGAGAATGTTATTCCACAGGGCTCAGTTGGTCTGGCTCTTGTATTTAGGTCAGTAGGATATGGATACAGTCTTCTGTCGGGGGCTTTGAACGCACACAGTCTTGGCTAACGCTCTGAATACAACAACAAAACAACAAAATTACGTTTGTAGAGCGCCTTTCACGTCGGGAGGACGTCCCAAGGCGCTGGACAGTCGGGTCGAGCAAGGAGAGGGGCAGGGTAGTGGGGAGGGGAGGGAGAGAGTTGGGAGGGGAGGAGAGAGTTGGGAGGGGAGGGAGAGAGTTGGGAGGGGAGGGAGAGTTGGGAGGGAGGAGAGAGTTGGGAGGGGAGGGAGAGAGTTGGTGGGCAGCAGAAGACACGGTGAAGAGGAGTGTTTTGAGCCCGGCCTTGAAAGAGGCGAGGGAGGGAGCGAGGCGAAGGGACTGTGGGATGGAGTTCCAGAGTGTGACGCGAAGGGAGAGTTCTCAATAAAGTAGGATTGCAATGATTTGAACGACCTTATAGTGACGGTTGCATTTTCCACCACCAGGGGACATAGTCAGACTCTCTCTCCTAATGTCCTCCCCCCCCCCCCCCCCCCCCACACACACACACAAAATACATTCTGGCTATCAGATTTTCCACAGGAATCTTGATTCGCTGCAAAATAAACCAACCGCGAGTTTCTCTGCATGCCAGAAGTTCTGTGGAAAAGTTTACTGGCAAACTGTGAACTGTCACTTGGGTTAAACGCGAAGATTTCGTAACAGCTCGGACCCCAGCAACTCAAGGAAAACATTCCCTTCCGAAGGAAATCACTGCTCTCTGCATTTCTCTCTCCACAAAATAAAGAAGGTTGCACTTTCTCTTATTTTTATTTCACCCACAAAATACACCCAGACAGTTCACTTTTGCAGTGTATTTATTCTGTGAAGCGTATTGAGATGTGATAAAACGCTATATCAAATGGCAAGGGATATTATTTTTTCCAAAACTCAGGCAGTTTCTCTGGACCCTACTCTGGGGACCATCAGTGCAACGCGGGAGAAAGGAACGATAACAAATAATAACCCTGGCATTTGACATAGCGTTTTTCCCATCGTATCGACGTCTCAAAGCGCTTCACGGAGTGTACTGTAAAGTGAATTGACTGTATATTTGTGGGCGAAATGACGGCAAGTTTAAGAGATTTTCTCCCCCTGCCCCACTCACCCACCCATCACCTTACTAACAACGTAACTGATAAATATACTGATTTCCCACTGATATCGCACTGTTGAGACATCTTGAAGCAAGTTGGGGAAGGAGTTATGTATTATCTCTTAAATGGTCTTAATTCGGAAGCCAGTTTCCCGTCTCAGAACCATCGCGACAGGCGCGGCTGGTAAGCGAGCGGGCGGGTTTTTAGTCTGAGGATCGGTGAGTCTAGTGCGTCGTTCGCTCGCCTTGCCAGCGAAAGGACCTGGGTTCCGTCCCCGGACAGTCGAAATCACCCAGGATACGGTGGTGGTGGGGGTGTGGGGGGGGGGGGGAGAAATTTGGCTTCTCTTTTTCCAACAGTCACAGGTTCCCCGGTCTCCCACCTGCCCCAGCAGACGGGACCTCGGTTTAGACGACACACGACCACATGGGATGTGAAACACTTATTCGCATCTGCAGCCGTCTGCCGGGAGAGGGAGGGGAGGGAGGGGAGGGGAGGGGAGGGCCGGGCTCTGCCTCACAGTGTCTTAGGCTTAAGAATTCTCATCAGGAGCAAAGTGCTGGGTTTCTCAGGGACTCAGCGACGTGGGATAGGATCAGTCCCTCTGACAAAGAGGGTTTGGACAATGTGTTGGTCTTGGCTGGCTCCGAGCCAAGGGGTTTCACGACGAGGATAGAGACGGAGAGAGGGAGGGAGGGAGGAGGGATGGGGGGGAGTAGTGCTGGGGTAGGTCGATGGTGATGGGAGGGTGGGATTCTTATTCTGATGCAAAGCAGTTTGCAAGCGGAGGAGAAAAAAATGGCTTCCCTCCAGGTTTGTTTCTGAACTAACTTGGAAATGTCTAGAGCACCCCCCATCACCCCCCTCCCCCCCCCCCCCCCCCCCCCTACCGCCGTCTGCAAGGCTTTTGTAATGCCTCAAACAGCGGGTGGAGAGACAGAGAGAGACAGAGAGAGAGAGAGAGTCTGTCACGTCCACTGACCCGTCCTGACAAATGTACGGAGTCCTGTGTGTCTCTCTCTCTCTCTCTCTCTGTGTGAAGAGAGACAAAGGAGTGATCTGTGTATGTGTGGGCGTAGGGAGGCCATGCGATGGCGCGACGGGGAGAAGGGGGGAGAGAGAGGAGATACCTCACTCACTAAACGCACCATCAATTCAACTTTACACTACATTTTCCGAGGTGCTTGGAGACCTTCTCGACCACATAACGGGGACCCAGTAAGTGAGTGACTATCGCTTGTACTCGCAAACTCTACCCCATTGGTTCCAGCCCCTCTTTTCCCCCCCCACTGCCCCCCCCTGCCCGCCACCCCTCCCCCCAAACCCCCGTCACACCCTCTTTGTATCTAGGGTAGCAAAGCATTCCTGATTCCATGCCCTAAATGCCACAGTCTATCAGCTCGGGAATGGCTACTAATATTTCTGGCAGACAGATGCGGAATATATTAACCTATCTAACCATCCACCCCTCCAGGCAGCTGCTCCATCAGGATCTGGGACGTGTGACTGAGAGAGAGACAGAGAGAGATAAATATTATTGACGTACTAACATGGGGCGTGAAGCGAGGACGCGCAATATACAGTCAATTCACGTACAGTATATTCTGTGAAGCGCTTTGAGACACAGTCTAGAGGACGTGAAAAGCGCTGTACAAAATGTAAGGATTATTATTATTGTTATCACTTCTTATCAGGGGATTGGGAGCCAGGACACCGAGAGAGAGAGAGAGAGAGAGACAGAGACAGAGAACGAGGGAAACTCGCTTCTCTTTACCAATAGCGTCACGGGATCTTTAACATCCACCCAAATAAAGAGAGGATTTTAGTTTAATAATAACGACAATAATGTTTGCATTTGATATGCAAACATATCGCGTCTTCTAGACATTCGCAGAATGTACTGTAAAGTGAATTAACATCCTAGCTGAAGCACCTCCGACAATGTGGTCTCTTCGCCCCCCACCCCCTCCCACCCACCCACCCACCCACCCACACCCCTCACCCCCCTCACCCACACCCCCCAGCTCATTAACGGAGCATCAGCCTAAACTGTGATTCACCCAGTTCGGGGCTCGAAGCCACAAGATTCTCTGACACGGGGACAGTTTTCCTGACAGCTTCGAGCCAAGTCTGTCTCGGGGGGGGGTGAAGTGAAACAAGCCAGAGAACGACACAAACACTAGACACAACCACAGGAGATCGGGCAGCTATTTCTGTGCACTTTGCAAATAAACCTAACATATATATAA
>CM068770.1:467317-542317 GCA_035084275.1 Hydrolagus colliei | reverse complement strand
CTAGTCTGTGCCGGCTCTTTGAAATCCCACTGCCCTGCCCGCTCCCCATAGCCTAATAGACCCGTTCTCCCTAAATAAAGATCTAATTCCCTTTTAAAAGTTGTTATCGAATCAGCCTCCACCACCTTTTCAGGCAATGCATTCCAGATTCGAACAACTCGCTGAGTGAAAACATTTCTCCTCAGCTCCCCTCTACTGCGCCTTGAAACTATTTTAAATCTGTGACCACGAGTCACAGATTCACCCACGAGTGGAAATAGTTTTTCTCTATTTGCCCTGTCGAAACCCCCTCATGATCTTATAAACCTTTATTAGGTCTCCCCTCAATCTTCTCTGCTCCAGAGAGAATAACCCTAGCCTATCTAGCCTCTCCTCATAGCTGAAGTCCCTCAATCCTGGCACCATCCTAGTAAATCTTCGTTGTACCCTTTCCAATGCCTTCACATCCTTTCTGTAGTGTGGTGACCAGAATTGAACACAGTATTCCAGCTGAGGCCTCACCAAAGTCTTATAGAGGTTAGTCAGCACTTCCTGACTTTTGTACTCTATACCCCTATTTATAAAGCCTAGTATCCCATATGCCTTCTTAACAGCCTTGTCTACCTGTCCTGCCACCTTCAACGAGTCACTAACACAAATCCCCAGGTCTCTCTGTTCCTTTACACCATTTAAAATTGTACTATCTAGCCTATATTGCCTCCCTTCATTTCTTCTCCCAAAATGCATCACCTCACACTTCTCTGCATTAAACTTCATCTGCCATGTGTCTGCCCACTTTACCAATTTGTCTATATCCTCTTGCAGATGGCTACTATCCTCCTCACTGTTTACTATTCTCCCTAACTTAGTGTCATCTGCAAACTTGGAAACTGTACTCCGTACACCCAAGTCCAGATCATTGATGTAGATTACAAACAGCAATGGTCCCAAAACCGATCCCTGTGGCACACCACTGCTCACTTCCCTCCAATCTGAAAAACAGCCGCTCACTACAACTCTCTGCTTTCTGTCTCGCAGCCAGTTGTGGATCCACGCTGCCACTGTCCCTTTTACGCCATGGGCCTTTAATTTCATAATAAGTCTCTCATGTGGCACTTTGTCAAATGCCTTTTGAAAGTCCATGTAAACTACATCAACTGCGCTACCATTATCCACCCATTCCGTTACCTCATCAAAAAATTCTATCAGATTTGTAAGGCAAGATTTGCCTTTAACAAATCCATGTTGACTGTCCTTTATTAGCCTATATCTTTCTAAGTGAAGATCTACCTTGTCCCTGATTATGGACTCTAGAAGTTTTGCCCACTACCGACGTTAGACTGACTGGTCTGTAGTTACCAGGCTTGTCCTTCTGCCCCTTTTTATACAAGGGAGTAACATTAGCTATCCTCAGTCCTCTGGCACGACCCCTGTGTCCAAGGAAGATTGAAAGATCGTGGCCAGAGTCCCTGCTATTTGCTCCCGTGCCTCACTTAGTAACCTATTACATTTGTGATGTAATTCACCTTTTATTTCTGATCAGCGGTGGATGTTTTCACACTGGCTGAACCCCCTCCTCCCCCACATGCTTCTCCCTCTCGTTCTCTCGTTTCCCCCCCCCCCCCCCCTCTCCTTTCCCCTCCTCATCACACTCTCCATCTCTCTCTCTCTCTCTATCCTCCCCCTCGCTCTCTGTCTCTGTCCCCCTCCCTCCCTCTCCCCCTCTCCATTCCTGGACAGTGGGGATTAGGGTGGGGGGGGGATTGGGGTGGGGGGGGGCGGTAATGGACAGACGAGGACGAGGGCGATTGATGGAATTTGGGAGTATTTCTCTGTGTACAGTAAATGCTGGATTGGGAAGGAATCTTGACCAGGATCTTGATCAACAGCAACAACAACAACTTGTGTATACACGCTTGGTAGTATTTCACAGTCTGACCGGAGGGAGGGACGGAGGGAGGGAGGGAGGGACGGAGGGAGGGAGGGAGGGAGAGGGGTGGTAACCGCAAGCATGATCAACAAGGAGAGAGGGAGGGATTGGGGAATGGAGGGAGAAAGGGAGGGAGAGAGGTGGAGATTGAGGGAGGCAGGAAGGAGGGAGGGAGGTGGAGATTGAGGGAGGCAGGGAAGGAGGGAGGGAGGGAGAGAGGTGGAGATTGAGGGAGGGAGGGAAGGAGGGAGAGAGAGAGGTGGAGATTGAGGGAGGGAGGGAAGGAGGGAGGGAGAGAGGTGGAGATTGAGGGAGGGAGGGAAGGAGGGAGAGAGAGAGGTGGAGATTGAGGGAGGGAGGGAAGGAGGAGAGAGAGAGGTGGAGATTGAGGAGGGAGGGAAGGAGGGAGGGAGAGAGGTGGAGATTGAGGGAGGCAGGGAAGGAGGGAGAGAGAGAGGTGGAGATTGAGGGAGGGAGGGAAGGAGGGAGAGAGAGAGGTGGAGATTGAGGGAGGGAGGGAAGGAGGGAGGGAGAGAGGTGGAGATTGAGGGAGGGAGGGAAGGAGGGAGAGAGAGAGGTGGAGATTGAGGGAGGGAGGGAAGGAGGGAGAGAGAGAGGTGGAGATTGAGGGAGGGAGGGAAGGAGGGAGGGAGAGAGGTGGAGATTGAGGGAGGCAGGGAAGGAGGGAGAGAGAGAGGTGGAGATTGAGGGAGGGAGGGAAGGAGGGAGAGAGAGAGGTGGAGATTGAGGGAGGGAGGGAGGAGGGAAGGAGGGAGGGAGAGAGGTGGAGATTGAGGGAGGCAGGGAAGGAGGGAGAGAGAGAGGTGGAGATTGAGGGAGGCAGGGAAGGAGGAGGGAGGGAGAGAGGTGCAGATTGAGGGAGGGAGGCAGGGAGGGAGAGAGGGATTGGGGGAGAGAGGGAGGGATTAGGGGGGGGGGGTGAGAAAGGAATGAATTTGAGGAGGTCACGGCTGAAGGGACCGCCCTCGATGGGAGATGTCCTGATACAAAAGCCGCTGTATCAAATGCCAGGATTATCATTACAGTTTGAAACCAGGAAACCTTGTTTCATGTCAGTTGTGCTGAGCTCTGAGGCTCGATGTCGTCCCAGATATTCTCCGTGCGTCATCGAGCGACATTATAATAAATACGCAGCTCTCCCGAGGACAGGCTGCCTGCCTCTCTCACTGTTCCTGTTGATCTATCTGCCATCTTTTAATTGACTCTGATTCACAGCAGCAATCGGCTCGCACCCAGAGCACTGGAAACCCTGCAGTAAAGTAAAGTAACTCTCCGATTTGCTGTGTACACTCTCTCCCTCTCTCGCTTCCCTTCCCTCCCCCTCGCCCTCTTTCTCACTGGGCTTGGGTGTAGTGTTTGTGCCGCCCACCCACCCAACCATTCACCCAAAGTGAAGTGACTGTATATTTGTGGGCGAAACGCGGCAGCCAATTGCGCACAGCAGCGTCGTCGTCCCCCCCCCCCCCCCCCCCCTGCAAACGGTCGTGTATTTCATTTGGGGGATTTACACCATGATAATAATAATAATCCTTGCCATTTTGATATCGCGGCTTTTCACATGTTATCGACATCTCAAAACGCTTCACAGAACATACTGTGCAGTCAATCGACTGTATATTTGTGGGCGAAACACCAGAGAAAGAGAGAAACTCCCTTGTCTTTTCGAACCGTGACGAGGGATCTTTAATGTCCACCCCGAACAGGCAGACGGGTCGCTGGTTTAATGTCTTGTGTAAAGGACAGCATCGCCGACAATGCATCGCGCGCACACATACATTCACACATTCACACACACATTCACATACACACACGCACACATACATTCACACATTCACACACACATTCACATTCACACACGCACACACACATTCACATACACACGCACACATACATTCACACATTCACACACGCAAACATACATTCACACACGCGCGCACACACACATTCACACACACACACACACACATACGCACACAATCCTTGCATTTGCTACAGCGCCTTTCAAGTCAGTGTGGGGGGGGGGCGGAGGGAGTTGAAGTGCTTCGCGGGACGGAATCCGCTGTGAAATGTAGTGACTTGCGCGCTGACGCGGCAGCCATTTTTTTGCCGTACCTGGCAACAGGATCGAGAGAGAACCACAGTGGCCTGCGTTGTCCTGGCCGCCCCCCCCCCCACCCACCACCCCCCCTCCCCTCTTGCCCCCCCCCCCCCCCCCCCCCCCACCCCAACACTCCAGATGGCAAACTGGGCAGTGAGAGGTCACCAAGTGGACAAACCCGAGAGGCCTGACTGAGATAAACCAGCAGCTGATCTCCATTGACTGTAGAGTGCGTGGTTTAACAAATACTCAGAACACAGAGAGGATCGCGACTGGCTGACTGACTGACTGACGCAGGCAGCCACAGCTCTGTCAACCTCGACCTTGCTGGGCGAGCGAGCGAGAGGTCAACATTAGGTACGGACAATGGAGAAAAGGCAGAGAGGGGTGAGTCATCTGATACAGGAGTTTGACCGAGGTCACAAGTCACCAAAGTTAGTCCCAGTTTTCATCGCAGTCATTCGAACCACCAGATAAGATTACACTCCTGAAGCCTGAAAGCTATTGGGTTATTTATAACGTAGGTGGACATTGTCGTCTCTCGTCACGTTCATCGCAGTTTTAAACTTAACTCGGAGTCAGCCGGGGTGAGGGAATGGAACACAACATTGCAGATTAGAGTAATAATACTAGCGCTGTAACAATCCTCGCATTTGATATCGCGGCTTTTCACATCTCAGCGACGTCCCAAAGCGCTTCCCGGGATATACTGCAAAGTGAATTGACTGCGTATGTATTTATGGGTGAAACGCGGCAGCCAAATTGCGCACGGCAGCGTCTCCCCCCCCCCCCCCCCCCCCCAAACACACACAGTCGTGGATTGAAAATGATCAATTTTATTTTTGTGTTTTTTTTGGGAGAGATTATTAGGTGTGTGTGTGTGTGTGTGTGTGCGCGCGTGCGTGTGGGTGTGTGTGTGTGTGTGTGCGTGTGTGTGTGTGTGTGTGTGGAGTAAGGAAACTTGCCCAAGGTTTCGCCCTGACCTGACCTGCCTGGATTCGAACACAGGTCTCTCACGCTTGTAAGGCTAACCACAGGAGCTCCAAGGATTATTATTATTATTATTATCATTATTAAATTAATAAACCTCATCTAGACCCGCGTAGCCTATGTCGAAGAAAGATTGTACAAAAGCACTTATACGAAGGCACTTATTTCTCCCCCTTTAAGACTTTGCGTGAATCTAATGTGCTCCGAACGGAATCATTCTCTAAACTCCTTGTAGGATAACCTTCTCAAAACGTCTTCAATAGAGCGCGGGTGAAAACATATTAAGGCTCTGTCTCCAGTTGGCTCGCAGAGAGACCAACGTGGTGTTCAGCCGCGCATTGTAATTGCAAGACTGGGAATTTGCAAAGAAAAAAAAAAACGCTTTAATGTTACCAATCAAGAGTACAGACATCTCTCCAAATTACCTGCAGAGAGACTTTTACAGAGCTGATATTCACAGCAAAACGCTTCATTCCCGACCGTTCTGGAAATCGCAATGCGTCCATTTGCTCTCCTCAACGCTGTTCATTTTCAGATTTGTTACGTCTCTCCTCCTCCCTCCCTCCCTCCCTCCCCGCCTCTCCTCCCCCCACCTCCCCCCCAACCCCAACCCACCCCCTCCTCGCCTCCCTCTTTCCCCCCCACCACCCATCCCCGGGGAATCGAGCTGCAATATGGAGCTGCGATTTCTGTCAGTTTCACTCTGCAAATGTCCAACGCCGATGTCACCAAGGAATTTATATTAACAGCAATGATGCGGTTCACGTTGAACAAAAATAAAGCAGAGAGAACTGAAGAGGAATAATAATCTTTGCAGCTCACAATTCAGAAGCCTGGTCTGTGGCTCTTTGTAGGACACTGCTGTGTGTTGCGCCCACAAAGTACAGTCACTACACGTTGTAATGAAAATTGCATTTTCATTTTCACAACTGTTCGGGTGGTCAGACTTGTGACTTTTCTTCCTTTACCAGCAATAATCCAACAAAGGACACAAAGTGACTCCCAGAGGGTAATGGAGAGGTCGGAGTGTTGGCGATTGGTTTCTCTATACAGCCAAAAAGTTGTGCGTTTACATGTGCAGAGGCCAGGGTGGAGAGGTGGGGCAGGCCAGGGCCTGCTGAGCGGAGGGGGGCGGGGGCAGGTTGGTAAAGGAGGTCACGGATGTAGGGAGAGGGTGAGGTTGTGGAGGGCTTTAAATGTGAGGCCCAGGATCTTGAATTGGATCCTCTGGGTGATGGGGAGCCAGGGGAGTCTGGCGAGGATGGGGGAGACGGGGTGGTCACGGAGTTTGGAGTGGTGGAGGACAAGGGCCGCAGAGTTCTGGATGATCTGCAGCCTGTGGGAGGGAGGAATTGGGAAGGCCGACAAGCCGGGCATCGGCCTAGCGGAGCTGGGATGTAACCAGCCGGGATGAGTGTTAAGCCTTTGATTTAACGCATCGATCAAACATTAATCAAGGATGAGCTGGGACGGTTTCCATGGGTGTTTGCCTGACTCACCACAGATGCTATTTCCAGGTGAAGCACAAGCTTATTTGGGTAAAAATCAAACAGGGCTCCCGAGAGAGACAGTGGAAGCAGAAATCCTCAATTCTTTCAAGGACAAAGTAGATTTCCGTTAAGTAATATCACGAGAAACAGTGTATAGTTTGACACGCGACGTGTGTAAGCGACTGCCAGGATGGTGGAAGGCGAATCGGTTGGACCTTGGTCTTCCTTCACCAGCCATTAATAATTAATAATTAACCCTGCGGAGTCCGGTAGTGTAGTGGTTAGAAACACTCGCCTTACAAGCTCTCTCTCTCTCTCTCTCTTGAGAGAGACCTGGGTTCGATTCCAGGCAGGTCAGGGCAAAACATCGGGCAAGTTTCCTTACTCCACCCGCCTGATAATAATCCCTCTACACAACAATAATAAATTAGTCATTTCAACCCACGGCTGTTTGTGGGGACCCTGTGCATAATTGCCTGCGGCGTTTCTCCGACAAATACACAGTCAGTTCACTTGACAGTATATTGTGCGAAGCGCTTTGAGACGCGTCTAGAAGGTGTGAAAAGCGCTAAATCAAATGCCAAGATTCTTATTATTATCCTTGCGTTATTGATATAACAACAACTTGCATTTGTACAGCGCCCTCCACGCACGGCAGCATCTTAAGAGCACACGGCAGAGCTCATCACCAGGTCCTCTGGACGTCTCAAAGCGCTTCACAGAATGTAGTATACAATGCGTTGACTGAGTACTTTGTGGGTCAAACAATGATGTAATTCTCACATGACAGGGCTGACTGGATGAAACGCTGAACACAGTGAGGCAGGGCTGTTTGAAACACTGCCTGCACAGTTACGCAATACACGGCAGGTCAGCGAGCAGCGAGATGTAACCTTGCTAAGTGATTTACATGAACAGCAAGGAGGCTTGTGAATTACCCTGGAGCTCATTCTGCAGTGATCGTGTAAGGGATGACATACGCATTTACTTACGTAAATGATGACGTAGACACAATTGCGCGCATCTACATCCCACTGACAGCCAGGGAAGAGAACGACGAGGTCACTGGAGAAACTCGCTTCTCTCTCTCCACGTCTGCCCTCACAGTCACTGCAATTCACATTGCATCCTACATCCTCCCCAAATCCAAGCTAACATAAATCGCACGGATGATTATGTTGCAGTCATAAATAACATCATGATGTAACCTCGACAGCTCTCTGTACAGGCAGATCTGAAGGACAGCATCTCCAGACACTGCAGAAAGCTCTGCGCACTGTAATAATAATAATAATCCTTGTAGTGATATAACACTTCATCGCGCTGTTGAGGAATCTTCAAAGCTTCTTCACAGAATATACCGTAAAGCGGTGACCGTGGGTGAACACACAAAATACCCAATGTTTGCGTCTCAGAGAAACGTCTCAGGTACGGGGAGAAAGGTCATTTCAACCCACGACTGTCTGTGGGGACACCACAATTGGCTGCTGCGTTTCGTTCACAAATATACAGTCAATTCACTTTACAGTATATTCCACGAAGCGCTTTGAGACACAGTCTAGAAGAGGAGAAAAGCGCTATATCAAATGCAAGTGTTATTATTATTATATGCTGTAAAGTGAATGGACTGTATATTGTGTGCGCCAAACGCAATGTGTGCTAGTGTGGAACTCTGTATCTTGTAACAGCTTAACCTGGCAACAGAGACTTTGGTCAAGGTCCAACTTGGATTGAGGTTTGGCTATTTGATGTAGATAACACGGTAACTGGTGCCAGAATGACCCGCAGCGCAGCCTCCCTCGCTCGCTCCTCCACTCGACTTGTGCTAATGTTATTCCTTCTGTTGTAACTCTTATTGGTTCGCCCACAAAATACACAGAGACAATGACATTATGTGAAGCGCCCTGAGATTTCTCAATGACCCGATAAGTCATTATGTCAAATGCAAGGATTATTATAACCCTGAGCCCACAGAATACAAACTGAGCAATATTATACTGTATCTCCTCTACCCTACCCACTCTCATCTGGGCATGAACACTCTCTCCCCGGACAAGCTGTCAGTCACTCTGTGTCTCTGGTACAGCAAAATTATATTTCTATTATAAGAATCATAATCTTTGCGTTTAATGTTTAATAATTTTGAGAAGTGCTGTAGACGTCTCAAAGCGCTTCACAGAATCTACTGTAAAGTGAATTGACTGTATATTTGTGGGCGAAACGCGGCAGCCGATTACGCACAGCAGCGTCCCCCCCACAAACAGTCTTGGGTTGAAATGACCAATTATATTATTTTTTTGGAGGGGCGGATTATTATTGGGCGTATGTGTGGAGTAAGGAAACTTGCCCAAGGTTTGGCCCTGACCTGCCTGGATTCGAACACAGGTACCATGCTTGTAAGGCAAGCGCTCTAACCTCTGAGCTACAGGACTCCATATCAAATGCAAGTATTATTATTGCTAGACAAGTTATTGCATGTTCTCACAGATACGCTGAGGTGGTGGGTAACATTAACCAAGTTCCTTGTTTGTGGCTTTGCTTGAGAAACCCAGCCCAGGTGCTTTTTTTTTTCTAAAACAGTGAGTTGTTGAGAACGAAAAAGGTTTCGTCTTTTTCCACTTTATTTGGAGTATTCCCGAAACGATGAGGAAAACAGATATAAAACAAAGCTTTTGTGAGGGAACAAACACAACAACAATTATTCACAAGAGCTCGAGTGAGGAATGTAATTCCCCAGTGTGATTTTCACATTATTTCTCATTACTGACGTCATCGATGATTAAATTGCCTTATCGCGACTAAATGGATTCCCTGTGGTAACGTTCCAGCAGGGAGAACTTCTACTGAAGAGACTCTGAAAAATATACACTGAGCAAAACATACGCTACCAGAACCAAATTTGAAGACTGATGTTTGACAAGGTAAAAGCATTAATAATATTAATCTTTGATGTCGGCCGTTGGCACAAATGTGGTACAGCGATAATAAGTTACAACTTAATAAAAGTGAACAAGCTCAAAGCTAAATATAAATGCCACGAGATCCGCTTAAATCGCACATTGTAACCCAAATCAATGCCTCGGCTCCTTTGATTACAATGGGGGGAGGAGGAGGAGTGGGGGGGCTGACTTTAACCTGCAAATAGAAACGGAATATCGGTAGCTTTTAAAACAAATTATTTTGCCACGACTTTGTGTGTGGATGTCGATGATTAACAGCAGTCTGTTGGGACAACTCACTGGGTTGGGGTGTGAGCGCTGACTCTTAAACGGAATCAACTCATACTTTAAAAGAAAGCGTCACTTTTCCCATGTTCAGCCGCTGAGTGCCTGGCCCTGCGGGGGGTGGGGTGCGAGGGGAGGGGGTCCAGCCAATAAGAAGAAATAACTCAAAATCTCCAACGCTCCACATTTTCTAAGACAGCCAACAAAACACGGATTAATTTTTTAGAACACAATGCTCATTTCCCGGCAGAATCCAATGACTCTTTCTCCTCCAGTGGTAAATCTCAGTTGGTTCCAATACAGATATTTTGGGGTTCGGGACATTTGGATGTTTTCATCGCAACAGCGTTTGCAGGGAGAGGTTTACCGCGAACAGAAGCCCATTTTTCTTTAGATCTTTCTTTCTATACCAGGGAGAGCCCTACACAAACAAAAGAGTTAGCAGTGTTAGCGTACAGGTAAATTCAATACGACTTTTTCCTCCCAAATAATAATAATCCTTGATATAGCAACTCATCACATATTCTAGACGCCTCCAAGCGCTTCACAGAATATTTTTGGGGACGTAGTAAAGAAACTTGCCCATGGTTTCACCCTGAACTGCCTGGAATCATACTGACGGAATCTGACATCAATCGTACGTCTGCCTAAGTCCCGTTCAAGAGTTTATATTCTAAGTTTGACGTAATAACAAAAACTTTTAAGAAGTCATGTTAAACGTACGGTCCCAACAGAAACGACTTGGGAAATGTTTACTGTACCAAGGGGACATGTACATTCCCTTTACATTGGGTCCCTCAGCAACTGTGCATTGACATCTCTCTCAGCTGAGAGGGTTAACTCTCTCTCTCCGGAGCCCAGAACAACTCTACACTTGGCGCTGCCAACATCAAACCAAAGGGCGGTGCGTGCACAACCAGGTTCTCACAGCTCCAAAGAGTTAAAGAGAAATTGGACATGTCCCAAGGTTTAGTCAATCAACCAAGAATTACATTTATATAGCGCCTTTCACATCAGGAGGACGTCCCGAGACCCTGAACAGTCAGATAGGGACCAGAGCAGGTTGGGGGCAGGGGTTGGGGGGAGGGGTCGGGGGAAGTAGAGTAAGAAAATTGACTGTCAATTGACTTCCTTATTTTACCCTGTGCCCTTTACACCCAAGCCACGTGAATACGTCAAGCTTACCAGCGATGGCTTCCTGCGCAAAGTACTTGACGTCCATGTCTTGGTCCTGACACAGTTTCTCCAGCACTGGCTTGACATCAGTCTGTAAAGTGCTGTAATCATAACCACCAACAAAAGGTTGTCATTTTGATGAAGAAATATACTTCTGTTTAAAAACGAGAGCAAGTTGTATGGCGCCCCCTCACACAGGATAGCGTCGCAAGGGAGGATGTCACAAGACGCTGAACAGTCAGATAGAGACCAGAGCAGGGGGTGGAGGGGTCGGGGGAATCTGACACCGAGCCAAGGATAGAGTCCAGCACTGCTCCGTCCCAAAACCACCCGTAATAAATTGATTATTGGAATCCACGGCTGTTTGTGGGGGGGGCGCTGCTGTGTGCAATCGGATGCCGCGTTTCTCCCACAAACACACAGTCAATTCACTTTACAGTATATTCTGTGAAGCGCTTTGAGACGTCTGTTATGTGAATTGACCGTATATTTTATTGGTAAAACATGGCAGCCAATTGTGCACAGCAGCGTCCCACAGTTGTGGATTGAAGTGACCTATTTACTATTATAAATTATTTTGAAGGAATCATTACTCTCGGAACAGCGATTGACTTAATGACCAGCTTCCTACTTACTGCTAGCTAAACTGAGTTTGTGTGGGGTAAGGAAACTTGCCCAACTTATCACCCAGCTCGGGAATCGAACCCGGGTCTTCTAGTTTGCGAAGCATATTTGTAATTCCTGGGCTACAGGTCTCCGCACATCAGTTATCCTCACAGAAATCTCCAGATCACTTTGTAGCGAAAAACTCCGCGGGCAAGAGAATGTATAGCCACATGTAGGAATACTTACGTAGAATCTAAAACGGGTCCTATTTTCTGCAAGGATTTAGCGACGTTGAAGCGAACATTTGCTACTTGGTCACCTGCCATCTGTAGCATTGTGGGCAACATCTGCTTTGCTGTGATATCCTGCCCGCAGGCCTCAGACAGCACCTGAACACATCACAGAAATATACACCGACAAAGTTACTGCTCCGGTCATTTTGAGACAAAAACAAAATTACACTCGTATAGCGTCTTTCATGTCAGGAGGATGTCTCAAGATGCTGGACAGTCACTGCTTCAGACCCGAGCTGAGGACTGGGGAGCGGGGTGGGCTGGGATGGGGGTTTAGGAGAATCTTGAGGCAAGACTTGAAGGAGGCTAGGGAGGGGGCGACGCGGAGGGACTGCGCATTGGGAGTTCCAGAGGTTGGGGGCAGAGTGGCTAGAGACTGACCCGCCAACGGTGGGGTGGGTGATGTGCAGCAGGCCAGAGCATGCTGAGCTGTGGGAGCAGGGATAGGAGATCATGGATTAGGGTAGGGTGGGGTAGTGGAGGGCTTTAAATGTGAGGACCTTGAACTGGATCTTCTTGACAGTCAAAATAGTACACACATTACATAAATGACACATACATTGTAAGGCAATGGGGTGAGAGCGAGGGAGTGGGACTAGTCGGTGGCTCTTTCAAAGGCCAGGCACAGACACGAAGGGGCGGATGGTCTCCTTGTGCGTGCTCGAAGATTCTATCACAAGAGCCCAAACCTGGGTACACGGGTAAATGAATCATTTGGATCATTGACGTGGATCGCTGCCCATTGACCAAGCCGGTAGAGTAGAGGCCACTCACTATTTATCCAAGTTCCATTTCATTTAAACCAAGCACAAGGAGCTGCTGCATACTGCCAGACCGTGACCTCACAACGCTCACTTCTCAGCTTTTGTTGGAAGAAACATAGAACCAGAGAGTGGTGGGAATGTGGTACCACACCGAGCAGCTGGGGTGAGCAGCACAGATATGTTTAAGGGGAAGCTAGATAAGTACACAAGGGAGTAATAGGAGGTTAGGCTTGTCGGTTTAGTTGAGGAATGACAGGAGGATGCTCATGTGGAGCATAAACAGAGCAGAAATAGACCAGTTGGACTGAATGACCTGTTTCCATGTATATTCTATACAACAATCAGCCATGAATGGAGACCCCTTGGTAACATGGCCCTGACTTTCAGTGGCTTCACAAGCTCCACAGTCAGACCAGCAGAGGGTTCTGGATTTGAAAAAGATTGGGTATAGAGAGAGCAATAGGAGAGGTGTGTACTGTATTCTATCTCTTACAGATAGAGCACCTTGCAGCCCTCTGGACTTAACATTGATTTTAATCGGTTCAGACCTGAGCCACAGCTCCTACCCTCAGCCTCGTCTCCACCACCATAAACATTCACATACCCTCTGAGAAGCATCTTTGCTTTCTGTAATCTCCCACTATTGCCTTCTTAATTGCATCATTAACTCCTCTGATCTCATCAGCCCCTGCACTCCTGATGTGAAAAGCAATTTAGAAATGTAATTTTGTTGTTGTTGTCATCCTCATTTTTTCCTTTGTCTTTCTCTCCCCTTCTGTTTCTTGCTATAAACTACTCCCTTCCTATATATCCCGTCTGACAAAAGCTCATCAAGAGGAAACGTTAACTCACTTTCCTCTCTCCATAGATGCTGCTTGACCTGCTAAATGTTCCCAGTGACTTCTGTTTGTATTTTTTATTATACTGCAAATGATTGAATGACAGTATGTTTTATGGGTGAAAATATATATGAAGTAGTTAAAACATAAATATTAAAAATAATGGAAGAGGCTAGCTGGGTTTCCAGGATATGTATGCCCCCAAACAGATACTACACTAAAATAAAACACAACATACTGCGGATAATATACTCACGTTGATACAGAACAAGGTAGTCATTCTGTGAAGATAATTGGGATCGTTGGCCATGGCGAGCACCTTAGGGACAATGGTTGACTGAGCCCATTCCTTGCCGAACTTCTCTACCAGTTTTGTCAAGTTGTTGGTAGCAGCCTCTCGAATGGCGTACACTAGAGAACAGAATTTTAAAAATAAATTCAGTAACAACAGCATTCCAGAGCACCTCACTCCCTTGCCTCCTTCAATTCCGGTCTCAAGATCTTCCTCTTCAATCGTTCCTTCTGCTGCCCTCCCAACTCTCCCCTGCCCCACCTAACTCTCCCCGCACTCCTAACTCTCTCCCAACGGCCCCCCGCCTGCCCCTCCCCATTGCTCGGGTCCTGACCTGACTGTTCAGCGCCTTCCGATATGAAAGGCGCTCTGTAAATGTAATTTTGTGGTGGTTATTGTTAATGTTTATTGGGCTTTAATGTCGCAGAGCAACCAAGGTTATCAACACCGTTTTTATAAATGTTTTTTTTTAAAAAAAACTTTCCTTGCCTGAACTTCTGACTGATGGCTCTCAAACCCACTAACCTTTCCCATGTGAATCACGTTACACTCACAGTGGGAGAAAACATTCCTCACATTCTTGGGAAGTAAAAAGGATTAAGAGACCCACTTTAGAGTGAACTGTGCGTGAACCGCAGTGTTTCTATTTCAGTAGTAGCTCTTAAGAGCACTAGAAATTCTCTTTTAAAAACGCATTCAATTGTATTTAGTCCAATTGTATTTATTCATCAGCCATTCCGGAGTGCAATGCGAAACTCCTGATGTTAAATCACAAAGATGAACTAATTGAAAATGATCCACCCTTTGATCAAGCACGTCTCAAATCAGCTCCCAATCTGAACTCGCTTGTATCTGACCAAGGGAGACCCAAACTGTGGTCAAATGTAACATGTCAGCCAGTTCTACTGACATAGATTACAGCTGACACTGTATTGGTAAACCACAGAGATCAAATCACGGCTCTGATCCCCAGCCCATGTGAATTAGATAATCCAGGCTAAAGCTGGGGCCCCTTTCAATGCTTCTGAAACGATAGGAAATGACTGGCCAACAACCCTTATTAGAAAATGTGTGTATAAGCGAACCTCAGCTGAGAACAAGATCAGGTTAAACGTGATGCCCTCACAGCTAAACAATACCCTGGCCTGTCCATTCCTGTATGTATATGCAGGACAGGCACGGTGTTGAGGGCTTTCACGTCATGCTTTTGTGTCTTCGGTGAAGAAATGAGGTAAGAAAATTCAGGAGCTCATGATTTGTTTATCAGATAGCAGCCCACAATAATGATATTTTGCAAACTGCTGTATATAACAAATGCTTATGCCCCCCTTTCTCTCCTTGCAATAGCGAGGTCGCAGGGGTAGAGAGGCACGAGGCCATGGAAGTCTTTGAAGGTGAGCAAGAGTAGAACCTTGTGTTGTGTGAACCCAGGAAGGTCAGACTTTTAACCCCCCTACCAACCGGGCTGCTCCCTCTGCTTCACAACCCACACCTTGCTCGCATTTAACCCATTCTGCCCCCCCACTCTCTGGAACTATGCCACAGTCCCTCCACCTCGCACTCCCTCACTCGCCTCCTTCAATACCCACCTCCAGGCCCTCCCCTCTTTGACTGTGCTCTCAAATCCCTGCCCACCAACTCGGAAATACTGACTCTCCAGCGCCTTGGGAAGTCCCATATACGTGTCATTTTATTGTTGTTGCTCCTTTCCCCAGGTTAGAATCCGTATAGGAACCCCAGTATAACAGTCATTGACACATTTACACATTACAAGCAACACAACCCAGAGAAAACAAAATGCTTGTTTAATTACAGAATGAGAAACTTGGCCTTGCACGGAATCTTGCTATATTATCCAGTTACATGTTCAGGCCAATGTTGGCAGTGTCCTTTTTCAGTCTGTGGCGGACTGCTAATAATAACAACCCCTGCATTTAATATAGCGCTTTTCAAGTGTGGAGGACATTACACTGAAAGTGGAGCGAGCGACTGCAATTTCTAGGCAAACTGCGGTCAATTTGCCCATCCCAATAACCCACTAACAGCCAATTTTATCCGAGGGATTGTTGGCCAGTCCTCCTTTCAAACCGTGCCAACCAATCTGAGTTTATGGATATAAATATTAGAATATTAATTCCTTTTTGCAGCTCCAAAGTAACATTTTGCGGGGTTAGGCTACAGGAAAAGATTTGAAAGACAGATCATCCGATAAGAACCTGGAATAGGATCGAGATGGCATTTTCAGATTCCTAAACTCTCAAAATGATTGCAGCCGATCACGTGGAAAATTCTTCACCCT
Organism: Hydrolagus colliei; assembly: GCA_035084275.1. Lineage (NCBI taxonomy): Eukaryota > Metazoa > Chordata > Chondrichthyes > Chimaeriformes > Chimaeridae > Hydrolagus > Hydrolagus colliei. The sequence goes on along the minus strand of CM068770.1, from coordinate 526,316 downwards.
TGAAGGTACCTCACAGTGTAGTGCCATGCCAGGGCAAACCCAGCAGCCAATAAATAATAACAATGATAATCCTTGCATTTGATACAGCGCTTTTCATATCTTCTTTATGGGCAAACGCGACAGCCAATTGCACACATTAGTGTCCCACAAACAGCCAGGGATTGAATTGACCAATTGTATTTTGGTTTTTTGAGGGATTATTATCGGGCGGGTGGAGTAACGAAAGCTGCCCAAAGTTTCGCCCTGTCCTGTCTGGGATCGAACCCGGGTTTCTCGTTTGTAAGGTGAGTGAGCGCTCTAACCACTGAGCCAGAGGACGCCACTCTAACAAAATGCACAAGATCCAGGAAACACTAAATTTCAAGCAACAAAACTTTCCAAATCTGCAAAAAAAAAAAGTCACAGGAATGATGTCAAACGGATGAGTACTGTTTTCCAGCCGACAATAATTCTTTTTTTCAAAATATGGGAACGTGAGTAATCGCTACTAATCGTATGAGGATATTAAATGTTTAAAGAAGGATTTTTGAAGCGTTTCAGTATATTAGGGAAAGGGCATCCAGAGTTCAGGGATGTGCTATGCAAGTGTCATTTTGCTGCTGTTGTGGTTCCAGGCATCTCAAATCAAGGTGACTCCAATGGAAGACAAGGTGTGGCGGCGGATTGTACAATTTCGGCATTTTTCCACGGGTGTGATTGAAGAGACGGAGGTAATTAAGGTGTCAATGTAATACACTGGGTACTAGCCTAGACTGTCTTACAGGGGGCTGCAGTACACTTTCAGTGTGGGTTGTCAAGGAAACAACACTGCGATCCAATTATCTCTGGGTTGACCGATCACACAGGCTTGGATCCTGCTCCATCTTAAAGCTACTTTCATTCAATTGAGGTCAAATTCACACAAGGCAAAAGATACAATTGTTAACCCTTCCAAAGCAAGGAGGTAGAATTACAATTCAGATTTTCACTGTACACACTGAACAGCAGCAACGTGAATTTATAAAGCGCCATCATGCAGGGACAGCATCACAGGACAGGCGAGAGAAATTTTAATATGAAATTCCCAACATTCTTACTGGAATATTCAACAAATAAATACAGTTTGGATTTGGGTGAATTTAAAAAAAACCCTCTACTTAAGATGCTGAAACAAAGACATTCAGTGGTCATTAGTAAACCTGATTTCACTGGCTTGTGATCACAGGAAACTCGTTAGTCTCTCTCCAAGCACTGACCACTTTACAAGTGGATTTATTGCTATTCTCGTGATCTAGCTGCCAATTAAAAGTGACCAGGTTCAATGTTGAATCGCTCCCTGCTGCACATTTTATTTTACGGGAAACAGCAATGGTTTTGGAGTAACCATTATGTGAAAAAAAAAGCTCGACTCTCACAAGCTGTTTGTTTTAGTAGCTGCTAAAACATTGGGGTGCCATATTTTTCATTTTGCGAATCGCGATGGCAAATTAAAACACTAAATGCTGCAAAAATAAAATATGTCACAAGGTATTCCCTGCCTCGTGAGCGCAGGTAACCTTCTATCCCCGCGCGCCTTAGGCAAAGCTATTCCAGTCAACGATAAACACAGAACAGCCTCTCAGATTTCCCCCCCTGAAGGCAAATCACCTCTTTTCAACATTCCATTAATATTCACACCCCCCTCCTTCCTGCCTCCCCAAATCAGGAGATATTGGCAGTCCATCGCTGTATTAAATCACATCATCCAACTTTGGTGCATCTAGTCATGAAATTCAAATATTGTAATATAATAACACTTGTATTTGATGTAACGCCTTAGCATGTTTTCGAGACGCCTCAACACACTTTGCATAAACTGAATTGACTATATTTTGTTGGTGAAACCTGGCAGCCAATTGTGCACAGCAGGGTCCCACAGACAGTCGTGGACTGAGTGACCGAATTATATTGAATTTTGAACAGATATACTGTATAAATGTTACGACACAAACGCCACACTCGAGTTCTGGATTCGAACAAGTAGCTTTTTTTTAATTAAAAAAAGTGATTACTACCCCCGAAAAGTGACTAACAACTGGGTTCTTACTGGGTTAAACAGAGGAGTGTGAAGCAAGGAAACTTGCCTGACGTTTTGCCCTGTCCGGGAATTGAACCCAGGTCCTCTCAGCTGCGAGGCGAGTGCTCTAACCCAATACTACAGGACGCCACTGCTCAATGAATCCCATCAAATTAATTCTTCCCAGGACACTGAGCCCACGTGGTAAAGCAACATGATTGCCTGCCAGGAAGGCTCGAGTTATCTAAACAGGGACCCTTGAACGAAAGCTGCAGTTTTGCACGTCTCCTCAGCCTTGTTTATGGTTACGCAAAGTGCTGAGCTGGAATGGCTCCTCCCAGACGCCGTGCAAATCCAGCCGCAGTCCCGGGATTGCTGCCAGGATATGTGACCGTTGCTGCACAGAAGAAAGGTTTCAATTTGACTTGAAATGAAACCATGACAGTCGGCTAATGACTGGCCAACATTTACCAAAGGCCAGGAATTCCAACCCCCAGCCGGCAGTAACTTGCGCTTATAAAGTGTCCTCCATGCCGGGTAGCGCCTCAGAGCGCTTGGAAAGCAGTCAAAGCAACGAGGGCTTACGTGGAGGAGGGAGAGAAAATGACCATACCATCAGAACGCTTACAGTGGCGACATCTGAGGTGAATTGCTCAACTGTGATGACATTGCTCAGTTTTAAGCGGAAGATAATTTTTTTTTATTGGGAAAGAAAAATATTTTCAATTCGCTTTCGCACCGTTAATTAACCCTTTCACGTAGTAAGTTATTTCGAAAGTGGGCAGTCGTGACGACTGAGCATCAGTAGAACAAACAAGAAGAGGACAGCCCGGGTAAGAGACACATTAACCCACACTCGCAGTTCCTCTCTGATCATGCTGGAAACATCACAAGGTCAGCTAAACACTGGCCTCAATTGTAATGTCTTTTCTGCAGGCAAAACAAGCACACTGAAATCAGAGATAAAACAGCAGTCTGAAGCGGTCTGTTTAAAGTTAGTTTGCAGTTGTTTACACCAGCTATTTTTCTGTTTAGTGACAAAAGTCGATCGGCTCGTCATGGCCCCAAAGCCTGGAAGCTCTGATCTCCACCAAAACACAATCACTTAAAATATCACCATAATACTAATGTGGTCACTCAATCCGTGACTGTTTGTGGGACATTGCTGTGTGCAATTAGTTGCTCTGTATCCCCCACAAATCTACAGATACAACACTTTCCAATATAATCTGTGAAGCGCTTTGAGACGTTTCAACAAAGTGGTAAGGCGCTGCATCAAATGCAAGCATTATTATAGTAAAACGGTATTATAGTAATAATAATAATCCTTGCATTTGAAATAATGCTTTTCAAGTCTTCCAGACGTTTCAAAGCGCTTAACTGAATAGACTGTAAAGTGAATTGACTGCATTCTTGTGGGCAAAACACAGCAGCCGATTGCACACAGCAGTTTCCCCACAAACAGTCATGGATTGAAATGAGGGATTGAGGGATTATTAGGCATGTGGAGTAAGGAAATTTCCCCAAGATTTCGCCCCTACGTGCCTGGATTCAAACATAGGTCCCTCGCTTGTAAGGCGAGTGCTCCAGCCGCTGAGTTTCAGGAGCTCCTCCACTGTTATTATTATTACAGCACATTTCCTCTAAAATAATCGCGTTTTTCCCTTTTGAGATTAGCCGGTCGAGCGGATGATGCTACCAAGTTGGAACAGAATCAGCAATGCTTCTGTTTTCATTATCTGCTCAACCCACAACGTCATGGAATGGCTTGGGAGTAGGAGAGGAACCCTGTGCCAGACCTTAACACATCATCAGCTATTTGCTCAGGCAAATAATCAGTGTTATTATTTATTCAAATTCTTAAAAAAAAACAATATTGACATGTTGGCTTCCTGATAAATGTTGGGACAATCAATTGGGAACAAGGGTTACACATCACTGGAGTGTTTTTCCTCTTGAGAATTTCTCTCCTCTGCTAAATACACTTTGACTCTTCTCAACCTGGGTTCAGTCCCACAAGTGCCATTTGCCCTCTGTTACCTCACCAGCTAAACGACCCCCTCCATAACCAAGGCCCTTTATAGCACATGGAATGCATCCAATCTTCATTTTAATAAAATCATTAGTTCGTCCTTTGGGTGCGACATTAAACCAAGCTCCCTTTGGTCTGCTGTGTGCAACTGTTCTGTTCAGGTGGACGTTACAAAATCGCATGGCATGATTTGAAAAGAGAAGGGAATTTCTCTCCTGGTATCCTCGCCAATAATGACCCAGATAAAATTGGTCAATCAGTCCATGACGATTTGTGGGACATTGCTGTGCGCAAATTAACTGCTGAGTTTCGCCCCCCCAAATACAGTCCAATCCAGCTTACAGTAAATCCTTTGAAGTGCCTTGGGACAACCTGATAAGGGGCTATATTATTATTTATTACTAAACAATGCCCCCTGCAGTTGTGTGTGTTCGTGTTTATCTCAAATATTCCCCTCTAAACATTTACAGATTGTTACAGACATGTCCATTGAATTCTGCATGGGATCTGTATTTCTAATGTGCGTCTGCCTCAAACGAAATACAAAGATGCTATGCATTTTGCCAGTTCAATAAAAGCAAATCGAGCGCAGGGCACAGAGAAGCAAATAACAATACGCATGAACGTAAACAATCGCAGTTGTAAATCAGGGAGTTTTGAAAGCAATACAGAGAACTTACCATGGTCTACAAGCCAAGTCATGCACAAGGAATTCAGCTTCTCATCAAAAAACTCCACCCCCTGAAAAATATACATTTAAAAACATGTTACTGGAGAAGTATCGCTTGTTATTGACCAGAACGCATTTACTTTCCCCAAACTCTCACTATCACACCCAAACGGCTGGCCATTTTACACATATGCACTGCTGTACACAATTGACTGCCGTGTTTCGCCCACAAATATACAGTCAATTCACTTCACAGTATATTCTGTGAAGTGTTTTGAGACGTCTTAAAGACACAGTAACAACAACTTGCATTTATACAGCGCCCACCACGTTAGGTAGCGTCCCAGAGCGCTTAACTATGGCAGAGCCTGATGCCATGCCAGGGTGAGGGGAGTGGAGTGATAAGGCGCAGTATCCAATGTGAGGATTTTTATTATTGTATAATGTTGGGAAGGGTATTTGAGGTAAATAGGACCTTTCATTGGAGCACAAGCTGTTACTGTGCCTATAGAGACCACAGCATAGGCACTCGGATTGTATTTTCCCCAGAATAAAATCACCACTTCACCTCTCATCCTATTAGTGTCAACGCAACAGCAAGCAAAGCATCACAGATACTCTGAGTGGACAGTAAATCTCTACTTGTCAAATGTTCAGAGGCCAGTGTTATTACAACAGCAGCAGCAATTTTCAGTGAATCTACCCTTCACAGTGGGGGTGGGGCAGGGGGTGGTGCTGTAAAAACTCTGTGGTGGGAGGGGAGGGGGTATGGGCCAAAAAAGCCTTGTTTTCTCTCTCACGGCTACTAATACATAATTATTTAACTAAGCCACAGAAAGGCATCCTAATTACCTTAACGTTCCTGGCTATGTGCCATGTTACTGCTAGCTTCTATAAGCATAGGACCAGCTTCTGCTGTGGTGGCTCTACTGTAGATCCTAATTTAGCTCAATTATCCCTTCTACATATATATATATATATGTTATATATATACATATATAAATAAAATGACCACTTGGGTGTGGTATTGAAAGGTAAGCCATCATTAACAAAAGACTAGTATTGAGCAAAGGGTGTAAGAATGTCCCACAGGCTATTAACAGGATGTTACAAAGTTATGGTAGCTATATTTCCTCGTTTAAGAAATTTTGAAAATCCTTAAGGACGCAACGTTGTGCCAGACTACACCACAAAGGAGTGACTTTGGGAAAGAAAAATATAATTATCCCCTCCCTCTTCACTGGACGTTGAAATAATTGAAATATTTTGTTGTAATTAACCAAATCCGATAAGATTCAGCAAAGGTAATCTCAAAAGTAGTGAAAATATAGGAAGCAGCCAACTCAAACTCTAATAACCTTCCCAGCACCGACCATTCACAGCCCTTTAGCAGCAGTTAATTCAGTGCACCTCATTAAGAAATCCAGTTGAGATTGCTACACAATATATGACTGTATTGCTTTACAACATCCTTCTCAAATTGTACTTTAAATCCAAGTAAAACTGTTGCTTTCTCCAGGGTAATCTAGTGGAATTGCGCAAATCCAGATCACAACTCCCTCCCCTGGTATTCACACATCTGTCCTTTTCATTTTCACTGGGCTGTGTGTTCCCTCAACTCCAACCTCACTCTGCACGCCAAGTATTCTTGTAAATACATTAACCCCAAGCACCCCCCACAGCCCCACCCACTCCCCCCTGAATGCCTCGAGGCTAAAGATTATGGTCTCGTACAGTACTGAGCTATGTAGACCAGACAGGAGGTTGCTGTTTCAATTCCTGACCTGTGCTGAGTCAGCTCATAGTTAGAGGTGCTGAGTTTGATTTTACTGCCATGAACTCGGAAGGAAAGGGGAGGGGGGGGGGGGGGGGGGAGAGATAGAAAAAAGAAATCAGCCAAGCTGACAGAAATACTTGATCACTGTCCAGGAACACCTACAAGCCTAATGGCATTGAGGCCTGCCAAACGTTAGCAAACACAATCCTAAACTAGATTTGAATAACTTTAAGAGCTACACACCCATTCGGAGGCAGGAATTTTTCGGGTGAGGCGGGAGAGAAGACGGGAGGGAATAAATCAAAGCCAATATCTTAAACCAACTTCTTTTCTTTTAAGAAAAGAAGACATTTTAGAAAGCAGCAAGTACGTTACTCCTAAGCAAAGATACCAACACGTTCTTTAACAAGTGGCAAACACATTCAAAAGCTCTCACGTACCAGTTGTCCTGCCAGCAGAGGCATGTACTCAATGATTGCCAGCCGAACTCTCCACTTGGCATCCTCTGCCAACTCCACGATGGCTGGCAGAAGGGACTGCGACAGCTGGCGAATCCCTATAACTTCATTCACACAATCCAGGTTGGAGATAATGTTCAAACGCACTTCAGGACACTGCGAAGGAAAGAAAAACAAATCTTGGAATGTTGTTGTTTAGAATAGGCTGGGGGACATGGTGGGGTTTAAGGGGGAAAGAAAGGGAGATAAAACAAAGAAACAGATGTACTAAAATTGGTTGAGCCAGAAAGAGTCACTGAATTTGAGAGGAAGCTGTGCATGTGAGGGAGAACATAGGGAATGGAGGTGTGTAGGAGAGGGAATTAGGAGCGGAGGCTAATGTGGAATACAATCACTGGCATGGACTTGTTCGGTCAAATGGGCTTTTAGTGTGTTTTGATGTTCTATGTCAGGGTGGTCTTTTGGCTACCATGGGCCGGAATCCACATTTGAGACCAATTTTTTTTTGCTGGCCACCCAAACAATATTTTGTGTTTCCCTTCCAGAAACATAACAGCAACACAGCACCCTTTTCATGTTGAAAGGATGTCTCCAAACAGGCTGGGCACCTGAGCTGAGGGTGGGAGCTGAGGGAGGGGTAAAGATGATTAAAGGAGTCACCTCCTCCCTCCCCTTGGCTCGGCCCCGTGCTCCGCTATTGTGAAGCGCTCTGAGACGCCACCTGGCATGGAGGGTTCAATATAAATGCAAGTTGTTGTTGATGTGCCTTGAAAGAGGGGAGGCAGTGGCTGGGAGCAGAAGTAGGGTGGGCTAGAGTGGGAAGTGGCAGGAGAGGTGGAAAAAAGGATAATGAGAAGTTTTTCCCTGGGGAAAGAGGAAACTGCACGGCCACATCGCTCAGTGTCCATCCTCGGTTTAAGTAACTGCAATTTTGGGAGGCACAGATAACAATCACAGGAAATCACTTGAGACGTACCAGCAAAATACCACAAAGTGTTTTTAAATTGTGGGCAACTAGTTATGAAATCAACATTATTTACAGACATATGCATGGTTGCATTAATGGCCTCCACCTTCCTGAGGAACTGGAGGCCCCGCTGGAGGAAATCCCTCATCAAACAGCATTAGAATCTGATAGTGGAGTTTTGGCCGTTGAATGAACCACGTAGGCAATCCAAAATCTGAATGGGATTTAAAAAAAAATCTGAAATCTGATAAGAGTTAGCATCTAGCGGCTAAACGCGCTGGAGCTTTAATTTTCAGTTTGGAGGGTCCGTGAAGCCAATATTCTAAAACCAGCATTGAGACATCTCAAAGCTTTGCATGAAATAAAGTGAATTGAGGGTATAATTCTGGGGCCAAACACGGCAGCCACTGACGCATAGCAGAGTCCCACAAGCTGAAAAGCGCTATATCAAAATGCAAGGATTATTATTACGCTGTGGGCCCCACTTCCTGTACAAAGACTGCATTCACCACCACTTTAAAGGAAAGGTCACAAGTTGAACAAGCTTTCCTAAACTGTGGGTGGTATTTGGGTGTAACAGCATTTCATGTATTCCATTGCAGTGATGTAAGGGTGTGAATGACCCAAAGGTGTTTGTCTTTCTTAAAAAAAACAATGAAGAGTGAATTGTTGAATGTTGGTTTCATCATATCGTATAACGTTCCAGTGTTATTACCTCATCTTTAAGCTGAGCCAGGAACAGCGGCAGCAAATGCTCAATGGTATTGTCTTTGCCCAGGATGGTTGACAGGCCCATAATAACCGAGGCCAGAGCTGACTTCACATGCTGGTTAGCATCAGACACCAACTCCTAAACAAGAGAAAACGTTTAATCATCAAACAAAGGAAGTCAAGTCCAATAGATCTGAAAGCTGCAGTCTTAACAATTGCAATTGTGAAAAACAAATATAACTATACGTCTAATTATTTTTTATTTAAAAACACACCTCTGCAGGTTGGTAACTTATTAATTTTTTGCCCATAGTTCTATGAATAATACACCCCAACACCTAATTGATTAATTTAACTGTACAAGTTGAAACAAACTATGCAAGCATGATTAATTGCAATTACATCTCAAGACAACATAGTTTGAGGGTTTGAATCCATTCAACTTCTCACCCTTTAAAGGACAATAATGGAAGGTTGATAAAATTCCTTCCTTGTGGTGAAATTAAGTAAGGTCTTCCTAGCTCCGAGAGATATCATAAGAGTAATAATAATCCTTGCATTTGACATTGCGCTTTTCGCGATAAACCTCAAAGGACTTCACAGAATATACAGATATACATCAATTCTACGTATAATTTGGAAATATTCAGCTCAGAAATACGCTTATATACTCACTACGTGTCATTCAATTGACACTAAATTAATATCTGCCAATTCCTCTCAAAGCACATACTCTTAAAATGAGGCAGACAAAAAGAATATAAAGTGAATCGACTGTGTATTTGTGTATAGCAGTCATCTTCTGGTGAAACTGGGAAATGATTGTGCACACTATAGAAGTGCACTTTAAACTAAGCATGGAGATAATAATAATGATAAATCCATGCATTTGATATAATGCCTTATCACGTCTTCTAGATGTCTCAAAGTGCTTCAGAGAATATATTGTGAAGTGAATTGACTGTATATTTGTGCGCAAAATGTTTCAGCGTTCCACATTTTGATAATTACAGTGTCTTGTTACAAATTATTCCACTGCAAGATCAAGTAGAACTTCATTCTTCAACGGTAATCTTTCCATTTAATATAGCGCCTTATCACATCTTCGGGATGTCTCCAAGTGCTTCACAGAATATATCGCAATGCATTTCAATGCACTGTCTCCATGTTATTATGCAATGATCCATCAAGAGTCTGCCAAGCACACAAAGCAGACTAGGTGGCCAAAATGTGAGCCGATCACCAGTAAGGACTTGCCACAAACTAACACAAGCCAAATTGTCAGATTACTTTCAATGGGAAAAACACTGGTTAAAGCTCCAAAAAAACAAACCGAACATAGAGCAGCATTTCACATGTTCTGTCACTGAATTTCACCAAACCCATTATGTCTCTAAAGCAATGAAGTCTACGGCACCTCTTGATGTGACAATTGTAATTATGTTCAAGTTATATCTAGAAATGACTGACTAAAAGGAATTTAATCTTGTGCCCGAAAAGCTGTATCTGATGCTCGACCACCATAAACTGTCACTTGTGATGACTACTCTTTTAAAAACTATACATTTTTTCAAATGTCGTTAAGTGGCTCTTACTAATAGAGCACTGCACACAGTGCAAAAGCAACTGATCGAAGAAATTTACTTGCTGTCTTAATAAACAAAAGAAATACCTGGTGCAGTCGGGTTAAAAATGTATGTCTCAAAGATCTATCGGGCCAGCTTCAATTTTAAAAGATTATAATTTACCATAAAAGAAACTGAAATGCTGGAAATCTACAGGAGATCAATCAGCCGCCAAAAGCGAGATCGCTATTTGGAGTGTGTCCCTCAATCACAATGGACAGCTCCAAGTGGCAATCCAATCCCTTTCAAATGATAATGGGTTTGCTGGCTTGCAGATTTTTCCAGTTCCTTTCAGATTGCCAGCACCTGCAGCTTTATCATCAACTCTACGTATAATTTAGAAATATTCAGCTCAGAAATACACTTATATACTCACTACGTGTCGTTCAATTGACACTAAATTAATACCTGCCAATTGCTCTCAAGGCACATACTCTCACAATGAGGCGGACAAATAGCATTGTGCTGGGACTAGTCAAACCTTCGTATTTATACATACTCAAGTCATTCCTCACTACAATGTTCTTACGAAACCTGAAAAACAAAATCCCTGTATATTCAGATTCCCTGAAATCATCGCAGCATACCAGAAAGTGAGTATAAATTAAAGTAATTCAGGGACTTAAACTGAAGATTTAGTCTACAAAGACTAAAAAAAAATTAAAATTGGAAGTCGTTGAGAGAAAGACATTGTAGACTTTGCAACAGTCAAAGCCTTTAGAACATTACGAGCTTCGCAGCTAACATTTACCAGTTCCCACAAAGGTTCCACAAGCTCCATCTAGCAAGTACCTGAGCCAGACAAGTCAAGAGGCTCCAATAGTTCACCCCTGGTCTGTACTGAGTTAGTTGATCTCCGCTGGGAAGCGGAGGAGAGGGCGGGGAGGTATTGACCTCAACAGTGTTATGAGAGCATAAATTGCCAGGGAATCCATTCCTCACCAGGATCGCTGACTGCTGTTCCAAGTTGTCAGGACTCTGAACTGACCACACATGAAGGGACATTTGGCAAGACACCACCCCAGCAGAAAGGCTAAGACTTGTGTTCCAAATGTTAAACAGCTGGTCCCCATAATAATGGGTGTCACATTTTTACAACCAGTTTCCTTTTCATAAACACACTGGAGTCAGACCCCCTCAGCGGCTCCCTTGGTGAAGCCATTGCCCTTGTTAAGTCAATCCAAACAAGACCCGAGGTCTGACCTACAAGCTATATTGAGTTAACATATTTCAGTCAATAAAAGGCCATTTTATGATGGGGTGCCAGAGAGACCATACTTGGGTCAGGCAAGAACTCCACCCCACCTTCCATTCTCCCATCAAATGGATTCCAAAAACATGACTCTCTAATTAATCATCATGTTTCCCATGTTGATTACTTGAACTCCGAAAATGCTTCACATGTGCTGGCCGGTGTGAGCTAATCAAACTAATTCTTTTTCACACGCACTCTGCAGTTTAGGCTAAACTTTAGGTTCCAAAGCACACTCCAACATTGTAATGTGAACTCCCAACAGATTTCCCTCGGTAAAATAGAATGTGCCTTTCGCAAGTTTATCCCTCACGGTTGACAAGATGCTGAAACATCTGCAAGTTGTTGAAATCCTAAGTATGATTATCCTGCAAGAATCTCTCCAATTCTAAGCACAGAATTCTAATTCTCAACCGGGGATAGGAGGAAACAAAAAACAGAAAAATACCACTATTATTATCTCCTGCGCAGAGGAAAAAGGGGCCTTCGTTTTCCCCAAATGCAATTAAATTGATGATATTATTTTTAATCTTCAAATCATAAAGAAGCTTGAAAAAAAACGGAGGAGTGAGGGGCTTACCTTAACACATGGTAAGATGTGGCTCATGATGACTGACTCTCTGCAATCTGCTGGCAGGTTTTCACAGAAGTCTGCAGAGAAAAAAGATAATTAAAGGGAAGGCCGACACATACAACTTCAAGGGGTTTCAACTCCAGTTCCTAAAGCTACACACACAGTTAAGCGTATCTACTGTCTTCATTACATTAACTTTCATTAACTCATGAGCCTTCATTACATCTAGGCCCAACAATGCCAGCTTGTTTCCCTCCACGAGCTGTAGATCATCCAAAACTCTGCAGCTCATGTTGCCTCCATCACAAGGCTCAATGACCCCATCACCCTCACCCTCGCCAGGCTCCACATCCTTCAGAGGACCGAGTTAAAAATCCTTGCCCCCACCACTACCTCTCCAACCCTTATCAAAGTGCCGAAACACGGCAGCTAATTGGGCACACCAGTGTTCCATAAACAGCCGTGGAATGAACGCATTGAGAAACGCATTTGTTTTAAAACTCACCTTTAACCTTATTGGCTGCAGCCGCACGGACCTCTGCCTCGCAGTCTTTCAGGAGGTTTTGGAAAGCTGGGACCAGGTCATTTTTCGTAATTTCTGGTCCCACAGCTTTCTGAAGCTGCCAAGTGAGAAGAATGAAATCAGGGATGAATGCAGAAATTCAAGGGCCAAATTAAATCCAATTAATTAAATCATCAGCAGTAATTAATTAAATTATCAGCAAACCATTTACTGACGTGCAATAAGATGGCTCTCAGTGGAAAGCCCAGCAGCTTGAGTCGTGAAAACCCTCTGTCCACAAAGCCACGTCATTAACTCTCACCTCTCCAAACATTAATCCACCAGTAAACATCAATACATACTTCAGAAAACTTGTCGGCAACCATGTAACGAACACGCCAAGATTTGTCCTCCGCTGCTTGTCGTAGTGTAGGCATCACCAATCCCTCCAAATCTTCCTGAGGCAGGAGTTGGGCTATACTCACACATGCCTCCACTGCCAACAACCTCACTGAATCCTGTTGAATGAAAATGGTATTCAACAAAATTACACTTCTAGAGCACCTTTCACGTCGAGAGGATGTACAAATAATACACGTACAGACAGATTCAAAATAATAAATCATCTTTGTATTTGATACAGCGCTTTTTAAGTCTTCTGGAGGCCTCAAAACACCACAGAATATACTAATAAAGTGAAGTTACTTTATTTTGTCACAAAGTGAAAGGCGCCATACAAATGTCATTTTGTAGTATTTGCTGCTGGACCAAATTCTTCAATCATGTTTGAGCCGGCACCTTGCAGCTTTGGTGTTAAAAGTATTTTGATTCTAATCTTCTCTTCAAAGTTAGGATCAGCAACTGTGTCTCAATTAAAAAAAAATTTAAATCGACATAGACTGGAAAGATTCCAGTTCTGTGTTGTTCAAGTAGAGGGTTAGGGAAGGGAGAAAACTGGCGAGGATCAAAAAGCAATGTTTCCCAGATCTCATTTGAAATTAAACATATACATTAATGATAGCCAAAAGCCAGTAGACACACATTAAGTAACTGTGGAGTCAGGATTACACACTGCAATTTATCCATCCTCTTATTATATGCCACATGAGATAAATATAGAATAACCAAATTGAGATATTTTAAGTAGCCTGAGGGATTCAAACTTGGGACGTCCTCCTGACGTGATCGGCGCTCTATAAATGTAACTTTGTTGTTGGGTGTCTGTGAAACAAGTTAATCACAGTACCATGTGTTCTCCATTATGGAATCATCTCTAGGAAATGGGGAGAAATATTGCACTGGGATTATGTCAGCACATGTGGTGCAAATCAAGAGTTTATTGTTGATCTGAGCGATTTGATCCAGATCAGATTTCAACGAGAGGATAACAGCAGCCTTGGCAAGTGCGTCTGAGGCTAAAGACACATTCTTAAGATAGCAAGATGCAATGTGGGAAAAGGACTGCACAGCAGAGAATTGGCTAAACGCACTCCAAAACTAAACGCAACATTGGGACTGAATGTATTGGCAGATAATCAATGTGTAGACTTGAGGCGAAGATTAAAACTTTTTAAAAATCAGGCTTGATAAAGAACCTAGAAATTTACAATACAGTACAATAGAGGAGCCAATTTAACCCATATATAGTCTGCTCTGGCTCACAGAGCAAAGAGTTCAATTGAATCCTGCTGAGATGCCCCAGTGGGGAAACAGCGCATTAAATTACATACATCTCAAAATATAGCTCAGTTTTTGACAAAATGCTTTTCATCGTTTCAGTCACTGCCAAACATTTCTGAACTGCTGCAACATGAAAGCAATCAGGGAAATGAAAACATTTATCATAGGCAAAAGAAATTTGTTGGAAGAGATACAGTTATGATGAAATGATTTCTCTTTACAAATCAAACATTCTTCCAAGATATCTGCTCAATGCAGGCAGATGAATTTAGATTGTGCAAGTTTTCTCCAAACGGTAGCTGAATACTGCACTATGAGCAATAGGTTAACCTTTAACGGCAAGTCAAAAATAAAACTGGTAGAACTGCGGCAAGCAATGAATTCACACCCAGCATGATTCATACGTTGAAGATAAACCTGTTTCTAAAATCAAAGGAGCAGAGGAACGGATCACCTCAAGCAACTTCGATTTCATTCCCAAGACTAGGACTTGCACGAGGCACAATAATAGGTTGGCTATTTTAGGAATACATATAACACAAAGGAAGTAGGATTTTCAACCATGTAATGTTTTATATGCTCATTTGATCAACAAGCACAAACAGACACATTCTCCAATGAATCCGAACAGTCACAGGCCAATGGTTTGGAGCTTAGATCTATCTGCTCATTTCTCAAGAGCAGCAACAACAAATTACATTTGTATAATGTCTTTCATGTCAGGAGGACGTCCCAAAGCACTGGATAGTCAGGGATCCGCACCCGAGCTGGTGGTTAGGGGTAGGAGGGTGACCAATGGCACGGTTGAAGAGGAAATAAGGCTTGCTTCACAGAAAGTAAGGAAGGGGGCAAGGCTGAGGGACAATAGGATGGGGAGCCCTAGAGGGTGACTGCCCAGCCGCCAATGGTGAGGCAGGCTGGGCAAGGAAAGTGAAGCAGGCCCCAGTCTGCTGAATATAGAGGGGCTCCTGTGGCTCAGTGGTTAGAGCACTTGTCTTGCAAGCTGGGGAGACCAAGCTGGGGAGACCCGTGTTCGAATCCAGGCAGGTCAGGGCGAAACCTTGGGCAAGTTTACATACTCCACACGCTTAATAATAATCCCTCCAAAAAAACCACAATAATAAAATTGGTCATTTCAATCACTGCTGTGCGCAACTGGCTGCCGCGATTCGCCCACAAATATATGTAGGAGGAACTGTAAACTGTACTATAGTCTATCGTTAATCTGTACCTGTTCATCAGAAGCCAGGGTGGTGAAGAGAGGGATAATGTCATTCTTCACGTACTCCAGCTCAAGAACCTTTGCAAATTCACCCAACTTTGATGCGGCAGCACGGCGTACCATTGGAGTATCATCTGAGCAAAGGTTATGGAAATGCCTGAAATAAACAGGTCCCTGTTATCCCACAAGCTGCGGTTCACTTTACAAGATGATTTTAAATGGAACAGTGCAATTTTAACATAAAACTAAAGGAGAAACGGCATGTGGAGCACATAGATTTTATTAGGGGAACAGCTTTTTGAACTCATCTGATGGGTGAATTACTCAGTCACTACCTAGATTGAAACTACAGTAAAAGCCTGTATACCCGGCACCTGATCAACCGTAACTTCTGCATAACCGGCATCGCAAAAAAAAGGTCTGCATTCGATTAGCCGGAATTTATCTGGAATTAATTTTTTTTTTGCTTTTACTGTAATTGAAATTGGCAGATTTGGATGCCAACAAATATTTTAATTTTTTATCGCCAAAAAGCGATCTGCCAATCGAATAACAACTTAGTTCCCACTTTCCGCTAGATAATTGCAGGTTTCTCCACGCCGGGGAATCGGACCCTGATTAGTGCGCAAACCAAAAAACTACAGTTGATGATGCTATTTCTAGCTGATATGTCTGCTGAATGATTCTGTGTTTATACGACAGAGAAGAACACTAGTACACTTACTGTCTCAGCTCGGTCTTTACAGAGCTCGACACCTGAGGATAACAGACGCTGAATAGACCACAAGCGGAAGTTCGAGATGTAAACCAGTCACCACAAGCCAAGCGCTTGACTAGTGGTACAAAGTGAACTTCCAAGTCCACGGCAGAGTGCTCGTGAGAAATAGCACGCAGAGAATCCACAGCCTTGTCACGCACTACAGTCTCTTCCACAGTGGCAAGACTCTCCAGGGGAGGCTAAGGAACAAGAAACAAAATCAATACAAAGTTTACTGCTGTGAACTTTCATCCTGCAATCATCAGATTAGTTTCAAGATTAATTTCTCAAAGAATACACTAAATATGAAGCAATGAGAAAGAGAAAGATAACTTTTTTTTTTAAAAAACGGGTGAACTCTGTTTCACTCCTAAGGTCACATTCTTTGCTCCAAGGCCCATTACACCCTGAACTGATGCTAACAAATAACAGGGATCAATTTTGTAAGAAGATCATGTAGACGAGCTGTAAAATTCCAATCCTCCATTTTGAAGTAAGGTGACAGACTTGGATGTCAGGATTTGGGATTTTTAGGTTAAGAAAATACAAGGGCCCACCAGCCTTTTGTGTTATGCTCAAATGCTCCCAGATGCTGTTCGATCTGAAGGTCACTATATTACTACAAGTTGTTGTTAGCCCTTTGGGACGTCCTCCCGACATAAAAGACAGTCTATACGTGTAATTTTTTTTGGTTTGTTTTAAGGGAATCTGATTTAATGAGCCCTATTGTATTTTAGTACTGGTGAGACAATCTTCACTTATGATTTACATTAGTGAAAATTGTACTGAATGCAATTGAAAAATTTGCTTTCATCTCGTGATGCCCTCACTCCAACCTGTCAATAATGCCTCAGATCATGTCAGAGTATCTGACCAGCATCCGAATTTAATCAAGATCTATCAAAGATCTCTTTATGGGTCTCGCAGCTGTGCAGACCACTTAATTTTTTTATGTGGCACCACATCTTCGTCAGATTTAATTACATTTAGTTAAAATGACAACATTAACATTACACTGGAGT
This sequence comes from Hydrolagus colliei, assembly GCA_035084275.1. Classification (NCBI taxonomy): domain Eukaryota; kingdom Metazoa; phylum Chordata; class Chondrichthyes; order Chimaeriformes; family Chimaeridae; genus Hydrolagus; species Hydrolagus colliei. The sequence goes on along the minus strand of CM068770.1, from coordinate 509,032 downwards.
CATGAACTTTCAGCGAATCTAAGACATTGCTACAAGCCAACTTTATATAAACAAAAGCCATTCAAATTCAGACCAAAGGTGTTTTGATCAACAGCATTCAAGGTTTAATTCTCTCTTAATAATCAAAATGAGAAAGGGAAGATTACAGCCTTAATAAACCAATGCTACAATTGGTCCTCTGAAATATTACAGCAGGGAAGGGATGCACAAGGTAACTGTGTCAAGACAAATTAAGGACACTTCATAACATCACAGATGTATCAAAAGCCTTGGAGGAAACCTTGGCTGCTGATGAGCTCAGCATACTTAGTAACGCCACCATAATTCATTCAGGTTGTTCTACATTCAAAGCAACTATTGTACAATTCAGAAAGACAAATTAATTGCAGTAAAACCGGTAGTTTTGGACGTGATCATCTGAACCTACCAGCAAACAGTGGACGTACTCTGGTCCCCCCACAAGGACAGTAAAGTTTCCCAGTTGTTCTGCCAAAGCCAACAGCACTTCATCTTCATCATAGATTGTATCTGCACCAAGGCCACAATAAGCAGAGAGAAAATTCACTTTGAAAGAAACTGGTCGGTCAAGCACATTTTTCAGGAGCTTTCCATTCTCGTTACCTCCTTACTTTCCAAAATCTAAGTAGCAGCCAACAATTTATACATTGCAAGGGTCTCGAGACATTTGCTAGCACTAATTCAAGGAATGGTATAATTGGTTTCTCGATTCCAATTAAAGGAGTGCTTCGTGGGTTTCTGCAGCTCCCCACAGGGAAAGAAGGAAACTGTATTAAACAGAGAAGGCTTATTGGTATTTTACTGCCTGGAATCAGGTCATTCATTGCTCTAACTAGACTCATTTAACCACATTGAGTTGGACACATTAAACTACAACGGGACTCACTTGCTTTAAAATACAATGCCATTCAGCAATTTTACCTTTCTCTGCCTGTCACAACGTGGTCAGTTCTATGTTAATGACAGAACGAGCTTTAGAAGAGCCATAGCTCTCAGTGAAATTGAAAACGTTCTGTAGCTTAGAGAATGGCTTACCACTGTCAGTGTTTGAAACCCATTCACTATAGATGGTCCTAATCTTGATCTCATTGTTCTACACTGTACACTGATAGGACCTGACATTTCTGGAATAAATTCAAGCCCAGCAGCAAACACTGGAATTCTACCTACCAGTCAGAAATGGTAGGAGTTCACTCCGGGTCCTTTCCACTCCTAAAGCCAAGGCAATAGTCGAGAGTTTCTTCACACTGTTCAGACGCAACTGAGGGAGGTGAAAAAAGGCAGACATATAAATATCAACCACATATTAAATCCCCTTGTGGCCTGTAGGATAGCCAGCAAGTATATTCGCTATTTATCAGAAATTCATGCAAAACGTGCCACAAGTAAATAATCCCAAGGAGCAGTTTATTTTAATCGACACTAGTTAATATAAAGCACACACAAAGAATGAACCCACATACAAGACCCAATTAAACTCACTTTGGAATAAATGTGTATTCCCCAACCAACACTGCACACTGTTCAGCTTTTAAGAAATTATCCTGCATTTATAGACTAACAATTATTCCAACAGACTGAATAGCGTCATGAAATTTTTATTCTATTACTTAGTCCTGAAAAGATTCAGTTACTTCTCTCAATGTAAAAAATTAATACAGCAATACTGTACTAACATTTGATATAGCACCTTATCACATCAATTGGGACATCTCAAAACACTTCATAGAATATGAAGTAAAGTGAATTGACTATATATTTTATGTTGATTTCAAGATCCCCATACTCTTGTTCAAATCCACTCACTCCCTGGCACCTCCCTACCTCCTCAATCACCAATCCAGCATCTGGCAGCTCTGTTCGACTGGCACGAGCCTTTCGCTTATCCCTTGCACTCTCCGGCCCATCATCAGAAATCGCGCTTTTAGTCACTAAGCCCCAAAACTCTGGAACACTCCCTCAATCCCTCTATGTTGCTCACCCTCTCCCCTTTCCAAGTCCTGCCTGAAAACCTTCCTCTTTGACCCCCACTACTGGCCTGGAGGGTGCAAGTTGTTGTTGAAAGATGGCAGCCAATTCTGCACAGCAAGCTTAACTATATTAGAATGATTCATCAACGTCTCCAGCTTATACATTAAACAGAATGGTAGCCCTTGCCACTTCAATTGCATAAAACAGGCCAGAAATGTGGTCTGGGGTGCTGCAAAATACACCAATAATAAATTCAAGAATTCCAATCATTTGTTTCTATGTCATGGGGCAACTGTATTCAGCTACATAAAAGAACAACTCTTCAATTCAAAAGCCTACAACGGTGAACATAAATACCATACTTCAATTCAAGTCCTTAGATAGTCTCATCACTAACCAGAATGTGCTAGCATATTGAACCATATTCTACAATCAATTAAATGGTATGTATCTAGCACATTCTGGGCCTTCCGCCAGAATGCACCCACACAGCACTCCAACACTGACGGCCTACTTCAAAAAATGTTTATGTTCTCAAGCCAGAGGTGCCAGTGATGTGCTTGATTTACAAATCCTCGACACACTTTGAACCCTCACTTCAAGTGCTGATGTAGTGTTGTAAGACTGCTGTACAACAGCTCTCAAATTGGTCATGCTTGATATAATAAAAGTTAAGTTGAGAAGTTTCTTCTTTGAACACATGAAACCCTCAATGTTATCCATTGGCCCCTCTCTCCCTCCACCCCATATCCCAAGGACTGTCCTATAGGGGTAGAGTATGTTTGCACTTTACAGATCAACATTTCTGAATTGTGACATAATTTGCCATCCTAACAAGAGACAAGATTGATCTGCATGCACTAGCACAGCAGATGTGGATCAATAATACTTCTAGTATGGTTAAAATAACTGTTAATATTGTCAACCTGATTGAAATATGATCTCAAGATAGAAAGGCCACTATAAATGAGATCTAAAGAGAGAAATTCAGAAAAGGGGAAAATGCAGCAACAACACACACATCAACCAACTGTATTCAATGAGGCACTTTTCTGCCCTTTGGTGAATATATATATTTTTGAAAACAATGTTTTTTCCATCTAATAGTAGTGCCACTTAGCTAACGTGATTCTCTTTAAAGAAAATTAAACACTTTGTACAACACAACGAATTGCCTTGGGCAAAATAGTCAGATCTGGAGCAGTATTACCATAAAAAAGATATTTTTAAAAATGCATTTACACGTATGATTAATAGATTAAGAGCCTAGGATAATATTTAAGAAAATAAACAAGGACGGGAAGAGCAATATCCCAGTCCATGTTGCAAAATAGTATCTGGACCTATGGGATATTAAATAAATAATGATTTTCAGCAATATTAAGATGTTTCTAGGATTCAAAGTAACAAAATTTGCTTTGCAATCTCCTTACCCCTGACCAACCTGCTCAGCGGACTCTGGCTGTTCCATGTCCCCCAAACCACCATCGGTGGGCAGGCCTTCAGCAATCCCTCCACCTCATCCCCTCCCTAACCTCTTTCAAGTCCCGCCTAAAGACCCTACTCTTCGACGATCCCATTGGTCACCCTAAATCCCCTCCACCCTCCCTAATCCCAACCCCAGTTTGGGTCTTGAAACATTGACTGTCCAGCGCATTCATGTCCTCCCGATGTGAAAGGCGCTATACAAGGGTAATTTTGTTTTTTTGATGGGGACAGGCTGAATTTGCAGATGAAATCGAGTGGAGAAGATCATAAAGATAGCACATGCCAAGTATGTGGAGGTATTGAGGTCAGAGTGAAAATCTTGAATTCAACCACGTGGAAGAATCAAGACATAGAATGGTACTTATGTGGAACAGACTATCCTGGGAGTCATGAAGACAAATTATGTCAAGTCACGAGGGAACTAGATAGCTATTTAGTGAAGAATGCAACAGGCATGAAGGGTTAACAGTTAGTTATTAAAGAAAATTAGGGCAAGCCAAACCCGGATGGAGCACAAAAGACTTTCCAGCTAATTTTTATACTTTTACAAAAAACATCATTTTAAAACTCAAAGATAAAAATAAACTTATTTGTTGTTTCCGATTGCAGGGTTCGCATGCAGTCCCACTATAATTTATTTGGTATTTAGAAGGAAACAAATAATCCAAAGTAGTATTTTTAAGGAGATAAAAACTGGAAATTCCTCCCAGGACACCAAGGCAAAAAAAGTCACCAACTTGAAGAGGAACCTAAATAGGATACAGGTGCAATAAATAATTGAAAGACAAGTAGAATAGAAGATGAGTAATGCATAACATCTTGAATTTTGATGCAGTCATATGGACTGAAATGTACATTCAAATTGTTCATATATTATTCAAAACAACTTGAACTTCACAGATGACATTCTCATGGTGAGAAACATGACTGGATTACAGAATGTTTGATTCCCTATGCTTCTTACCGCGCAGGCTTCATAATCATTCCACAATCAATATTCATCCAAATACTTTATGACAACAATCAAACTAGCATTGGTCCATTTTAATGACATTCTTCTCTAAACAACGACAAACAACAAAATTACACTTGTATAGCGCCTTTCACATCAGGAAGATGTCCCAACAAATAGATACCAAAGTTTGTGGGATGCTTGTCCATGTATTCCTGTTCTCTAATAGATAGTCATAATTGGCGAACTTGCCTAAACTCAGAGGTTTACCCATCAGTAAATAGGATCCTGGTTGTTAATCAATTGGCGGATACAGGGGGTAATGAGTCCTTAAAAAAATATGCTCACTCAGTTTCTCCCACAAGTATACAGTCAATTAACTTTAAAGTAAATTCTGTGAAGCATTTCAAGACAGCTGGAAGACTTGATAAGACGCTATCTCAAATACAAGGATCATCATTATTATAAGTTTTGCAATCCACCTTCACCCAAAAGATTAAGTACTCCTAGCTTTCAAAATCAGAACTAAAACCAAAAGTCTTTAAGTACGATTTGAAAATGGGGAGGGAGAGGGCAAGGCAGAGGGATTGAGTTCCAGAGCTTTGGGGCGAATTGGCTGAAAGCATAGCACCGATGGAAGGGGAGAGGGATAAACAGGAGGCTGGAGCTGGGCGATCAGAGGCAGCGGGTGAGTGGGAGATAAGCAAAGATTATTGTTTTCAGGAAAAGTGGAAGGGCAATTTTTCTCAGAGTTCAAAAAGCTAAACTGTTACTCATGTTCAGAGTAGAATATCTAATTATGGTATATTACCAGCAAAATGTCATCACTTATATTTTTAGTAGTAGGAATAAACCCCCAAAACAAGTCATATGGTGTAACTGACATTTTGTTGACTTTTCACATTGGATACTGTGCCAACTTGGGTCACTAACAGATCCTAACACGATGGTATACAAACTATTCCATCACACAGGTGATGTAAAACTGGATGGGATACTGAAACAGGAAGATTATGATTGTTCCAGGTTCAATTACTGATCCATGCTGAGTTCAGTTAGCTATAATAATAATTCTTGTATGTGATATAGCGCTTTTCACATCTTATTGATGTCTCAAAGCCCTTCGGAGAATATACTGTAAAGTGAATTGACTGTATATTTGCGGGCGAAAAATGGCATCGCACAACGAAAGGAGAAATCACAGCTGCAACTGGTGACCACTGCTGGAAGTACATTTAGAGGTTTGGGCCTCGGTATCCTCCAGAATGATAGATCACCCACCATCTAAAGTGAATGTTAAATGGACCATTAAATGTATAGTTCATGATTCCATGCTGGAACGTCCACTTCCTAGTCTATGCATAATTAACTTGGATTCTTAAGACTCAAAGCAAGGTAGTCAAATTCACAGGTGGCCTCAAACTAGGGAGAACTGGAATCAGCAAAACAACCCAGATTGTACACATGGAACTCGTCAGGGGTTTGGAACGCGTGTCAATCTTCCAAATCAGAAATGTTACTTTATAGTATTTGCACCAGTTCCAAGTGGCAATTTCTGTCAGATATCCACTGACTAAAGAAGTGATACCCACTTTCTAAAGAAGTCTATTTAGTGGTAATTTGTCAAGCCCTTTTAGAAATCTATCTAATAACAATAATAATAATCCTTGCATTTGATATAGTGCTTTTCACATTTTATCGATATCCCAAAGCGCTTCACAGAATATACTGTAAAGTGAATTGATTGTATATATTTGTGGGCGAATCGCGGCAGCCAATTGCGCACAGCAGTGTCCCACAAACAGTCGTGGATTGAAATAACTCATTTTATTATTGTGGGGTTTTTTTGGGAGGGATTATTAGGCATGTGGAAACTTGCCCAAGGTTTCACCCTGACCTGCCTAGATTCAAAACACAGGTCTCCCCAGCTTGAAAGACAAGTTCTCTAACCACTTGTCCTCAGGAGCTCCACAAACTTTCTATTGTCAAATAGGGATGTCTCACCTATCCTTGGGAAATACTTTATCAGTCTATGAAATTCTAAATTCCTTGAGAAAAATAACTAACGCAAGGAGGAGGAAATTAAATCTGTATTTCTTTCAATGAAACTGGAGAGAAAAATACAGAGAACTAGGTAAAATAAAAAATATTTCCATTCCTGGTTATTACACAGAATCTATGGAATGGAAACAGGTTATTTGGCCCAACTAGTCTTTGTTTTTACTCCATATGAGCCTGCATCCAATCTAACCCCAGCCTCCCCCATATCCCCTCCACAAATGGCTACCACGTTTTGCCCCACAACATACAGCCACTACAATTTAGAATACAGTCCGCAAAGCGCCTTTGAGATGTCTCCCGACGTGAAAGGCAAATGTTATTTTGTTGTTGTCTTGAAGCCGCGATAAAAGCGTTGTACCGAATGCAAGGATCATTATCTTCATATCCCTTTCCCGGGCTCCAAGCAGGGACCTTAGCTGTGCCTGGCCCTTCTGCCCTCCTGCCCACCCTAGGAGAGAAGTCAATCAAGGCCATAGCCACTTTCCAAACCGCCCACCGATGGTGGTGGTGGTGGTGGGGGTGATGTTACCGTGGAGGCTATGGCAAGAACTGCATGCAGTCTTGTCGCCCTTGTTCATCCAGGAGGCTCAGAATGAATAACAACATAGAGGTGGATGCACCCACCCACCCATCCTTCTCCGCACCCCCCCCCCCCCCCCCCCCCCATAATCACATCTCACCCCCCAATGTTGCAGGTTTGGACGTGTGGTTTTTTTGGGGGGGGAATGGTAACTACGTGTGCGGGACAGAGAGAAGAAAAAACGCCCATTGTTATTTTTCGAAATGCTCAATTTAAATTTTTTTTAAAATTAAAAATTAAAAAATAATAATAATGGTGGCGAATTTCTGCCACAAAAAATATATCCACTCCCATTGACTTTAAACAGTGTATCCTGGGAAGCGCTTTGAGACGTCTCGAAGAAGATAAGGATTATTATTATCATCATCATCATGTTTCATCTCTCCCACTCCTCCCCTCTTTTACCTGCCCTCCTCCCTCCCTCCCCCTCTCATATCATATTATATTATTTATTCTTTGTTGTGGGAGGGGTGTGTGTGTGTGTGTGTGTGTGTGGAGGGCTGAGGTGTTTTTTTGGTGGGGTAGAAGCGGGGGCTTTGACTTTAGGCCTCAATCGCTATTTTAATCCCTGACTCGAGCAGCGAGGCCCAGCCGGCGGGTGAAGCCTCCTCAGCGCCCGTATTATTATCATCAGCATTATTATTGTTATGATCATCGCTCGTTTTTCTCGGTTCTCACGTTCATTAATCACTTCAACAATATTTCCCCCGCGCACCCCCCCCCTTCAGGGTTCGCCCTCACCCCCCCGTCCCCTCACCCCACCCACCTGCACGTCTTCGTTCCGCAGCTCGTCGATTAAAACCGCGATGGGGTAGAGCGAGTCGTCTCTGTCTGCCGCCGCCATCTTGGATTCTTTGCTCTGCGGCCAAGGCCGGCCTACGGGGTCGCCTGGGATCTCGGGCAGGAGCGGTTGGCGCGCTGAGCAAAGGCGAGATGCGCATGCGTGAGCCTCTCCCGAAACGGCCGGCCTGGCGCAGGACAGACTCGCGCATGCGTACTCCGTGACCCCCACACACACACACACACACACACACGCGCGCGCACCGGGCGCCGCCATGTTTGATCAAGGCACTTCTGAGTGGGTGGGGCTTACTACCCAGGGAAATCAAAGCAAAAGATTGCAGAGAAATGATCCTCCTAATATAATCATCATGTTGCACTTGTTCTAATCTAACGATGACATAATAATCCTTGCATTTGTTTCAGCGCCTTATTTCGACTTTAAAGTACTGCACAGAATATACTATTGAAGTGAATTGACTGTATATTCATAATAATATATATAATAATCCTTGCATTTGATATAGCGCTTTCCACATCTTATCGACGTCCCAATATTCTGTATATTTGTGGGCGAAACGCAGCAACCAATTGCGAACAGCAATGTCCCACAAATAGCCGTGGATTGAAGTGATCAATTAAAAAATATATATAGCATCTTTATCTACTGTAAACATATAGATGAGATGTTACGCTGAACTCCTGCCTGCCTGATCCTGATCACGAGAACAACATAATAATAATAATAATAATAATCCTTGCATTTTTGATTTAGCGCTTTTCATGTCTTCTGGACATCTCAAAACGCTTCACAGAATATACTGTCGGATTATCAAAATTTTACTGATATTAACAGTGAGCTTCTCTATATAGCCTGATATTGTGCGCATGTGCATGCGTCTGTCTGTCTGTCTGTCTGTCTGTCTGTCTGTCTGTCTGTCTGTCTGTCAAAATTCTGCCACCCGCATTCTCATCCGCACCAAGCTCCGCTCCCCCATTACCCCAGTCTTTACCACTGGCTCCCTGCCCCGGAGAAGATCGATTTCAAGATCCTCATCCTTGTTTTCTAATCCCTCCACTCCTCTGGACCCCCCCCACCCCTCTACCTCTCTGATCTCCTCTCTCCTCAAACCAGCACCCGCTGCCTTCGCTCCTCTGGGTCTGGCCTCCACCATGTCCCCCCGAATCCTCCGCTCCACCCTCGGCGGCCACACCTTCAGCCACTACGCCTCAAGGCTCTGGAACTCCCTTCATCACTCCTTCGCCTCGCCCCCCCCCTCTCTTCCCAGTTTCAGGTCACAGCTAAAGACCTTTCTCTTCGACCGAGCCTTTGGTCACCTCTCTCCCCCTGCCCCCCTGGCTCAGTCCCGAGATCTGTTATTTTGAAGCACTCTGAGACGCCGCTCGGCGTGGAGGGCGCTATATAAATCAAAATTGTTGTTGTGTATCTCTCTCTCTGTGTCTGCGCGTGTGTCTGTCTCTGATTGTGTGTGTCTGGTTGTGTCAGAGTGTGGCTGTATTTGTGCGTGTCTGTGAGTGTCTATGTGTGTGTCTGTGTCTATACACAGTATGTTGTTATATCACACAGTAGTTCACTCCAGTCATCGCATGTCCCCACAGTTGCACATTGTTGTTTGACTTGTGTATTTGATTGTGTCTCAACCGGCTGATCACAAATAGCAAATGTACTGCCTGTCAGCAATTCCAAGTGGGAAATTGGCTGCCACGTTTGCCCCACAAATACACTGTCAAACACATTTCGCAAATATAAACCCTCAGAAGCGCTCCGAGACATCGCGACAACGCGATACATATTTGTCGAGCTGCATCACTGTTCTGGCACCAAACACGATTGGAACGCATGCCTCCTTCTCGGTATCTGTGGCCTCGTCTGTGGCATATTCCGCTCCCAGGCGGGAGAGCGGGAAAGGCAAATTTTATCCATCTCTCATTATTGCCGCTGCAGGAGAGGCAAGGCACGTTTCAAAGCAAATGTTTGTCTTCTGCGCCACCGTTGATTCCTTCAAAGAAATTATTAACAGCCTGGTCAGCGCAGTGCACATCACAAGGCTTCCCAAAGCACGCAAGGCTGATTTGAGTCACTTTGCAACAACACTTTTCAGCCACCGTGCCTTCTGACCATCTGGAACACTCTTGTGCGGACTCTGTGGTTAGAGCGCTCGCCTCACAAGTGTGAGACTTGTGTTTCGAATCCGGATAGGTCACGGCGAAACCTCGGGTTTTCTTACTCCGCAGAAGCTTCAATCCGCGTCTGCTGTGAGCGATTGGCTGCCGCGTTTCTCCTACAAATATACAGTCGATTCACTTTACAGTATCTTCTGTGAGGCGTCTTTGAGACGTCTAGAAGACATGATATCAAATGCAAGGATTATTATTATTATTATTTTATTAATTATGCCCGATACACTCCAAGACTTTCCTGTTCTGCTGGTCGTCTCTCCCCGGCTCAATGTCAAAGTATGTCAACCACTAGGAAAAAATAAATGAAAAAATCACTCAGTCCACGACTGTTTGTGGGGACGCTGCTGTGCATAATTGGCTGTCTCGTTTCACTCACCCGAAAGATGCAGTCAATTCGCTTCACAGCTATATTCATAGAGCAAAAGTCTGAGATTCCACCTCACATCCCAAATCATACAGAAATTGTGAAAAAATCTCAAAGTTATAATAATGATCATAATGATCTGTGCATTCATTGTCACTTCACCTTATAACGTCACTGAGAATACACTTTAAAGTGAATTGTTAGTGTAATATTATTAAGTTATTAGAATTATTACAGTATTACAATTCATCCCGTGAAACGCCACATTAAATGCAAGGATTATTATTCATAATAATAATGCAATGCTGTAGCTCAGTGATTAGAGGACTTGCCTGGCAAACAAGAGGATCTGGGTTCAATTCGTGGGCAGAGAGAAACATTGGAGATGTTCCTGTCGTGTCCTGCAAACGGTGGTGGATTGAAATGACCCATTTATTATTGTTTTTTCTTCTTTGAGTGATTGTAATAATAATAATCCTGGCTTTTGATACACATAGCGCTTTCCCTGTCTTCCAGACGTCTCAGAGCGCTCCATATACTGCAGTAAAGTCTAAAGTCTAAATCGAGTTCCGTGGCATTGTGTTTGGAGCGCTCGCCTCGCGCACGAGGAGGACCCTGGTTCTGTCCTGGTTCGATTCTGACGCAGGAACGCAGGACAGAACCTTAGGCAAGTTTCCTTATTCCACACGCCTCGTAGGAACTGGGTTATTAAACGATGGACGGATCACTTTCCGGGGGGAATACAGTGGGACGCTGCTCGTATAATCGGCTGCCGCGGTTCGCCCACAAAATACACAGTCACTGTCCTTTAGAGTGCATCCAGTGAAGCGCTTTGAGACGTCTCAAATAAGTAATGAGGCGATATATCAAGTGCAAAGATTCTTCTTCTTATCATTATATCTCAATAGAATTGAAATGGACTCGGGAAATGTCAGCATCACATAATCCGCTGAAGTCGCAGCGGAAAACAATCCCCGCGTTCGTGGCAACGCCTCATCTCGTCGTCGTCGAGACCGTCTCTAAAGCTCTTCACGCCGACCAATACACACTGAAGCCTTCGCTCGTCAAAACGGTGAACCCGGCTGAACTGGGGGAATGGGACAGGAGCCAAGAGGGAGGGGAGGAGTGACGGTGATTCGGCCGTGAGGCGGTAGTGACCGTGTCCTCTCGGGCGCCGTTCACGCCGGGCTGACTCGGGCGGGGTTTGTCCTCAGACTGGAGTCTTTTATTCCGGTTCCGCGGGGATGACTGACGCTCGGTGAAGAGAGAGCCGTCTCCACGGCAACCGTAGCCATGTAGAGCGGGTCCCCGCAGTGAGGGCACAGCTGTTGCGATGGCTGATTGCGCCGAGCCCTGGCTTCCGCAGCGAAGAGAGAGAGAGAGAGAGAGAGAGAGAGCGCAGCCACGAACACTGCGCACACAGAACACTGTACACACAGCACACAATAAAGCACTGAAATGCAAGCCCCATTCATTGTAAGATAGGTAAGGGTATCAAGGGGTGTGGAGCAAAGGCCGGGAAATGTAGTTGAGGTACAGATCAGCTAGGATTGAACAGAACAGTGGAACAGGCCGGGGGGCTGTTCATGTTCCTACTTTAATCCTAAATTAAATAAGACGTTTTTAAATAACGCTTTTCACGTCTTTTAGACATCTTCACGGGAATACACTGTAAAGTGAATTGACTGTGTATCTGTGGGCGAAACGCGGCAGCCAATTGCGCACAGCAACGTGTGTCCCCCGTCCCCCCCCCCACAAAAGGCCGTGGATTGAAAATGACCAATTTTATTATGGCTTTCCTTTTGGAGGGGTCATTATCAGCCATGCGTGCGGAGTAAGGAAACTCACCCAAGGTTTCGCCCTGACCTGCCTGGATTCGAACACAGCCCTCACGCTTGTAAGGCGAGCGCTCTAACCGCTGAGCTACAGGAGCTCTATCTAGCCATCTTTGCTCCATATCGAGGAGGTCCCAGCATCTTAGGATGTCTCCCCTCCCCCCCACCCCCACACCCCCGCCAATGTCAAAGGCACCAGAACAAATGTAATTTTGTGATGTATTGGACTGTGTAATCCTCCAAATCCCAACCTAACACAACCCTAACCACCCCAGCCTTGATATTTTCAATTGAAAGGATTATTTATAATAAAATTTGTGGCTGTTTATGTTCTTATGCTTGTAATTCTTCTGCCGTGACGTAGTTTGGGACGTGACAAGTGCAAGCGACTGCCAGCAAACTGAACTGGGTTGACATCCGTCTTCCTTCGTCTGGTAAGATTCTTGTGTTCTTATGTTAACAGTGATAGTCCCTCCCAACAAAAAAAAGACACAATAATAATATCGGTCATTGCGATCCACGTCTGAACGTGGGGGACGTTGCTGCGCGCAACTGGCTGCCGCGTTTCGCCCACAAAACATACGGTCGATTAACTGACGTTCCGCGCCTGACACCGTGCCTGTCAGACATCAGCGCAAACTTCCTGCAGCTGAGTGTGGACGAGACGGAGGCCCCTGGCTCTCTGGCTCTCGTCAACGTCTCCCTTCCTCGCTACCTTCGCCTTGCCCCCCCTCTCTCTTCCCCAGTTTCAGGTCACAGCTGAAGACTTTTCTCTTCGACCGTATGCGCTCTTGGTCACCTTTCTTCCCCCCAACCCACCCCCCCCCCCCCCGGCTCGGGCCCGGGATCCATTACTCTGAGACGCCGTCCGGCCTGGAGGGCGCTGTGTCAATCAACGTTGTTGTTGTTGTTGTTGTTGTTGTCGTCGTCGTCGTCGTCGTCGTTGTTGTCGTCGTCGTTGTAAGTGTGATGGAGTAACCGGCCTCTAGGGGGCGCAGATTGACAGATGTCACTCACGATGCAGACGAGGCCCGGTTTGTATAATAATAATAATCGTGGCATTTGACAGAGCGCCTGTATCACGTCCTCCAGGCGTCTCAAAGCGCTTCACAGAATACACTGTAAAACTGAATCGACCGTATATTTCTGGGGAAAATGCCCAGTGTCTGTGGATTACTTGCCCCCCAACTGGCTGCCTCTCTCCCTCTCTCTCTCTCTCTCTCTCTGTGGGCACAGTAGGGTATATAGGAGCTGGAATGGATTCTGGCTTTGGGCCAGGCTGGATGTGTGGAACAAAGGGAAAGGAATGGGAATGCCAGCTGACTGTGAGAGGCGTTGGCACCAGGAACAAGCGGATTGTTGGAGCTCAGTGGGTTAGAGCCACTCGCCTTGCGAGCGTGAGACCTGTGTGTTTCGAATCCAGGCAGGTCAGGGTGAAACCTTGGGCAAGTTTCCTTACTCCACACACACACACACACACAGACACACACACACACACACACACAGACACACACACACACACACACACAGACAGACATACACGGACGCCTAATAATCATCCATCCCCCCAAAAAACCACCATAATAAAATTGGTCATTTCAACCCACGACTGTTTGTGTGGGGGGTGGGGGGGGGGTGGGTGGGACGCTGCTCTGCGCAATCGGCTGCCACGTTTCGCCCACAAATATATACAGTCGATTCACTTTACAGTGTATTCTGTGAAGCGCTTTGAGACGCCGGTAAGATGTGAAATGCGCTGTATCAAATGCAAGGATTATTATTATTATTAGTATTATTATTGCGATCAGGTCTCCCTTCCCTCCCCTGGTTGTGGTGACTGAGGCTGGCTGAGTGAGTTGCTTGCCTTGAGCTCAACGCTCGGTTCCAAAGCAAACAGAAGGTCTCTCTCCTAATCCCCAATGTCTAATCCATTCTAATTGTACGTTTCCTTTTCACAGCCTGACTGGTTTGCATGCGGTTAAAACCCCCGACCACATCCTCGCCTTCCGCAGAGCTCCACCGTGACAGGCTGCGGTGAGCAGTCAGCTACAAAGACCCGAATATAATGCGTCAGTCCAGGACTGCTGAGTGTCAGGCCTGGCTCAGGTGGCTTCAAAGTCTACCTGGCAATCAGTCCTTGCAGCTCGGTGGTCAGAGCACACGTCCTTACAAGGGTGAAACCTGCGTTCGAATACAGGCAGGTCGGGTTCAGGGCGAAACCTTTGCTTACTCCGCACACCTGCCCAATGATAATCCCTCCCCAAATAACGTTAATAATAAAAAAAATTGGTCGTTTCAATCCACGAGTGTTTGTGGGGGGGGGGAACGCTGTTGCGCGCAATCGGCTGCCGCGTTTCGTCCACGAATATATAGTTAATTCACCTTACAGTATATTCTGTGAAGCGCTTTGAGACGTCTCAATGACCCTGATGAGACTCTATATCAAATGCAAGGATTATTATTATTGTGATAGAATGATGATCTCACATTTGAAGCTCACGTATTTCCCTGGTATTATTTGCTGGATTGATTACTTTGCCCCTTGCAACATTATACAGTATCTGGAACTGCTAGACAAAAGAATCATTATATTCTGGGCAAAGATGTGGGTCAGTAAGTCTATAAACTCCTCCCCAATTTGAACAACCCATTCCCTTCTCAAAACTCACGACAATATTACATTTGGCAGACTGCCACATTAATAATAATTAATATTACTAAGTTATAATCCTTGAATTTGATATAGCGCCATTTCACGGCTTCTAGACTGTGTCTCAAAGCGCTTCACAGAATAGACTGTAAATTGAATTGACTGTGTATTTGTGGGCGAAACGCGGCAGCCGATTGCGTACAGCAGCGTCCGTCCCCCCCCACACACAGGCCCCCATCCCCGACCTTCACTCAGGTCTGAAGCAGTGACTGTCCAGCACCTTGGGACATTTTCCTGACACGAAAGGCATTGTACACATATAATGTTGTTGTTGTTGTTGTTACGTGGCTGTATCTGGCTCCTCGGGGCAAGATAAAACACGGTTATGTAATACAACGAAACAACGACATTTGTCTCGCTGACGTTAAACTGATCTACTTCAATAAAAGTCAATGTTGATGAATACCACAGGTTACGGCGTTCCCACTTCACCTCCTCACCGGGGAAAGTCAGACAGTAAAACTGTCTATAAGAAATAATGTTTGCACTTTGTTAATAATCTTTGCATTTGATATAACACCTTCTCACGTCTTCTAGACATCGCAAAGCGCTTCACAGAATATACTGTAAAGTCAATCGACTGTGTACTTGTGGGCGAAACGCGGCAGCCGATTGCGCGCAGCAGCGTCCCTCCCCACACAAACAGCCGTGGGTTGAAGTGACCAAATGATCATTGTTTTTTCTCTTGGGGGGGGGGGTTGTTATCGGGCGTGTGGAGTACGTAAGTACTCAAGGTTTCGCCCTGACCTGTCGAGAATCGAACCCGGGCCTTTCTCTTGCAAGCCGAGTGCTCTAACCACCGAGCGCCAATGGCAGTGATTCATTTAAATCTGTCAGCGGTTTCCAATTCAGCCTCGCCTCTTCCACCCTTAGTCAACCCACAAGCATTTCCCCTCATATAACATACAATAACAGTAAATAATAGCAATTATCCTTGCACTTGATATCGCGCCTTTATCACATCCTTGAGACGTCTGAAAGCTTTTCACAGGAAATCCTATAAAGCGAATTGATTGTGTGTTTTGTGGCCAAACGCGGCAGCCGATCGCGCACAGCAGCGTCCCCACAAACAGTCGTGGGTTGAATCGCTAATTTTATTTTTAAAAACGGATTTATTACTAATTATTATTACCCTTTATTATCATCGTCCTGCACTAGACCTACGTGCCTGGCAAAACAGAGCGGATCGACTTCAAGATCCTCACTCTCGTGTTTAAAACCCTCCGTTCCGGAGGGAGGGAGGGAGGGAGGGCACTATACAAGGGCAAGTTGTTGTTGTAAGCCATTCCCCACGCCTTTCCCAGTCACGAACGACAACAACGGGTGGAATCCCAAACCCACGGCCCTTACCAAGTGTCGTGTGTTTATAGATTTTAAAAAATTCTCCCTCTCCACCCCCCCCACCCCCCACCACCACCACCACAAACCCCAGAAAGTCACAAAAGGGTTAAATCTCGATGCCGATTGAAAGCAGAGCCAGCAAAGGACGAGCGCAACGTTTCTCCGCATCAGCCGGGAAAGAAAGAGAGAAAGACAAAAAAAAAAAAACGAGGTGAAAGGTTCCCTTTTTATAATAAGCAAAACTCAGCCAAATCTCATTAGTTAACTTCCCGACAGCGTGAAAACTTGAGCGGAGATTTTTCTGGCCCCAGGAGCAGGCATTATAATATTTCATTGCATAAGACGTGGCTTGGTGAGAAGCTGTTATTTCTAAGGTGCCACTATTTGCGTCACTCGGAATCTATTAAATGCTGTCAGCGGTAATGAATTATTCAAGTTAATCAAAGAGCGAACAAACTTGATCTCTGGCACAGATGGGTTTCAGCCCAGCGCAGTGTGGGGAGTGATCATGTAGACGCAGGGAGAGAAGGGGAGGGAGGTGGGGGGAAGGGAGAGAGGGAGAGCGGTGGTGGTGGGGGGGGGGGGGGGCTGGGGGTGTGAGAAAGAGGTAGGGTAGAGGAGAGAAAGGACAGAGACAGGGGTGGAGAGAGAAAAGAGGAGGGGTATAGAGAGAGAGAGAGAGAGCGAGAGAGAGGAAGGAGAGAGCGTAGAGAGAGGGGAGGCAGATAGAGAGAAGGGGAGAGAAGGGAGAGGGGAGGGAGAGAGAGCGAGGTGGAGAGGATTGGGGGAGAGAGAAGGGAGGGAGAGAAAGACAGAGAGGGAAGGGTGGAAGAGAGTGAGGAGGGGAAGTGGTTGGGGGAGGATGGGAGAGAGAGAGAGAGAGACAATGACCTAGATAAGTAGCCGGCTGGTTTAGCTCTAGGTTGGGGAGTGTCAGAGATTTTAATTGGAATGTGACAGTACTGTACTGTGTATCAGTGTTATGATATCTGGATGTTGTGAGCGCAAATTAGCTCCACATTCACCTGAGTAAAAACGCTCGCTTTTCGTTTGCAGTGAAAGCGGTTGCGTTGCACATGTCAGTGGCTGCCTTGGCCTGCAAAAAACACACAGTCACTACGCTTCGCGGTGAAAAGTCCTACAAATCGCACGGTCACCACACTTAAATTTTCGCCCGCAAAACACACGGTCTCTTCACTTGGCGGCAGTAATAAAACACTAATGAGAATCCCTGCCTTTGACATTGCGCTTTTCGCATCTTATCGACGTCTCAAAGCGCTTCGCAGAATATACTGTAAAGTGTAGTGACTGTATATATTTGTGGGGTGAAACGCGGCAGCCGATTGCGCGCAGCAGCGTTCCCCCCCCCCCCACACACACACAAACAATCGTGGATTGAAATGACCAATTTTTATTATTGTAATTTTATGAGGCGATTATTATTAGGCGCGTGTGTGTCTGTGTGTCTTTGTGTGTGTGTCTGTCTCTGTGTGTGTGTGTGTGTGTGTGTGCGTGGAGTAAGGAAACTTGACCAAGGTTTCGCCCTGACCTGCCTGGATTCGAACACAGGTCTCTCGCTCAGTAAGGCGAGCGCTCTAACCCACTGAGCCACAGGAGCTCCACTAAATCCCCTGAAGCGCTTTGAGGCGTCTTGACGACGTGATCAGGAGCTCAACCAAATGCCAGGATCGTTATTATCTTTGTTGTTAACGCCCGGTGAAACTTTTTGAGACAATCTTCTGACATGAAGGTTGTGACGTCAGTTGCGCAAGCATTGTCCTCGTTATTCCTCCTCTCATTGTTATTTTAGTGTGAATCTCATTTCGTGCGATAGGCAGGAAGCTCAGTAACCAGTCACGGGTTAGGGATATTGCTGGAAACATTGCAATTTTGAGATTTGATTTGCATTGGAGCAGACGGGGGTGTTAAAAGTCCCGCAGAGACTCTCGCACAGCGGGTTTATCCAAAAGCTAATCCTCTCCGCAAATTCAATCCCAAATGTTTGCAACCTGCGGCCTAGGCACCGAACGTTTCCCCATCGGACGCCTTTCGTTGATTAGCTGAGCTGGCCTCGCATCTCAGAGATCCCACAATCTCGCACAGGAATCCCAAACAAATACGAAAACCCTCAATTGTCATTTCGCGCTCACCCCTCCGTGGCTCTTCCTTGTTCACCACCTCCTACAACGAGAGAGGCTTCAAATTAAAATGAGAATCGCAATAAATAACGCTTGCATTTGATATAGCGCTTTTCATGTCTTCTAGGCGTCTCAGAGCGCTTCATAGAATATACTGTAAAGTGAATTGACTGGATATTTGTGGGCGAAACGCGGCAGCCAATTGCGCACAGCAGCGTCCCCCCCCCACAAACAGTCATGGATTGAAAATGACCAATTTTATGATTGTTTTTTTTTGGGAGGGATTATCAGGTGTGTGTGTATGTGTGTGTGTGTGTGTGGGGTGTGTGTGTAATCTTGAAGGAATCTTGCCCAAGGTTTCGCCCTGACCTGCCTGGATTTGAAACACCACTGAGCTGAAGGAGCTCCACCCAAAATGATAATAATAATCCCTGTGTTTGACAAAACACCTGATCATGTCTTCAAAGTGCTTCACGGCGTCGTACAGTGGAGTGACTGTATTTTGCTCTATCAAACAGTCATGGATTCAGGGACCACATGAAATATTTTTTCAGGGGATTATTGCCCCCGGAAAATGAATCACTAATCTACCAACAACTGGGTTAGTGCTGGTAAACAAGAGGGATTTTCCACAATCTTTCTCGATCGGGTGAAAAAAAATGGTTTCACAGGGTTATAAGATAAGGTGAATTTTCCCGGACTTTGTGAGGTTTCAGAAATGAGCTAAATAGGCAATTATTATCAGGAAAACCGTGAGGAAATAGTGCATAATGATACTCCCCCCAACACCTCTCCATTCTAACAACTTTATAAAGTCCTTCACACAGGGTAGCGTCTTGGAACACACAACATAAGGGCAAAATCTTTCATGTTATTGTGTTAATTCACATTAAGATGCAGAATATTTATTTCACCAGAGTCTGAAACGTGTCTGTTAATAAACTCTCTGCCTGTAATAAAGCTTGGGAAGTGCCTGCGAAATCTCAACGGTTACAAGAAAAATCACTCGCCTGTTTCATTAATAGACACAGAAACGGTTCAATTTAAACCGTTAAAAGTTATCACACTTTTTATTTAATGCTGCGAATTGGAAATCGTTTCTCACTCCCGCCTTCTCCTCTCCGCGCGGTGTATCTGTGATAACAAACAGAATCGCTCGCATTCGATATCGCGCCTTCTCACGTGGTCGAGGTGCCTCAAATCGCTTCAGGGAATACCTTGTAAAAGTGTAGTGACTGTGTATTTACGCGGCGGCCGATTGATTGCGCGCGGCAGTGTGCCACAAACAGTTCGCGGGGTTGAGTGACAAAATTATTATTGTTTCTTAAAGGGATCATTATCCCCACAGAGCAGCCAATTAATTAACAATCTGCTTACGTTTCGGTAAACAAGAGGTAGGCGCGCGCGCGTGTGTGTGTGTGTGAGTGTGTGTGTGTGTGTGTGTGTGTGTGTGTGGAGTGAGGGGACAGACGTGGGGAGGGGTGGGACTGACCGACGGACGGACGGACGGACGGACGGACGGGGGTGGAGGGGGAGACGGGACATCGTAAAAGTGTTTGACGTCACCCACACGAACAGCCGCAAAGTGAACAACTCATTTTTCACCCCTGGCCGGTCGGGGGGCTGATCCGATTCCCTTTCAATGGTGGCTATCGCCTTACTCTCCGCGGTGGATCAGCAGATCTGTCCAGAGACTCGCCTTCCACCTGCTACCATTGTTTTAGAGGGAAACACGAAGCGCGGGCCTGGCGAGCAGCCACACACACACGCACACACACACACACACACGCACGTACGCACGCACGCGCGCGCACACACACACATACTGCAGCCACATTGTAATGGTATGAGATAACCTCCCAACACAGCCTGACTGGACGCAGGCATCCAAACACAGCTATCCCCTCCCTTTCGAACGAGGGCGTTAATTAACAAGCTCTAAACCTGCCCCGCTCGGTGTGCTGTATCAGCAAAGCGTCACATTCCACAAGCACAACGCAAAAGGTCACAGGTTTCCTTTCAAAACCAATTGCGCACAATAACACAGTAACACAGCCCTCGTTATAAATACCTACCCGCGCCTCTGCTCTTACAAAACCCGCGCTCAGTTCGTGCAAGTTATATTACTTGTTATTTATTCCGGGGGTTTTTTCCCCGTGCAGCCGAAGCCACCCCTGGATAAACATCCCGTCTCCCTCTCTGTACAGTTTGTCGGGACAGTGAAAGTCCGGTAGAAATGAAAGGACTATTCGCAATCCTTCCGTTCGATACGGCGCCTTATCACGTCGTTGAAGTGTCTCGCAGGATTTTGCGCGTGTTTTGTGTGTGTTTTACAAGCGAATGTCCTCAGGTCAGCAAAACTTAGCGACTCTTAATAATAATAATAATCATCCTTGCATTCGATGTCACGCTTTTCACGTCTTCTAGACGCCTCAAAGCGCTTCACAGGATATACTGTAAAATGAATCGACTATATATGTGGGCGAAACGCGGCAGCCAATTGCGCACGACAGCGTCCCCCCCCACAAACAGTCGTGGATTGAAAATGACCAATTTTTATTATATTTTTTTGGAGGGATTATTATTAGGTGCGTTTGTGTGTGTGTGTGTGGAGTAAGGAAACTTGCCCAAGGTTTCACCCTGACCTGCCTGGAATTGAACCCAGGTCCCTCTCTTGTAAAGCGAGCGCTCTAACCACTGAGCTACAGCACTTCTGCGCGTGTGTGTGTGCGTGTGTCTGTGCAAGTTGCAAATGATCCAGGGCTTTTTTGAAGGGGAGAATGTCTCAGTGTTTTAGGGAGACGGGGTGTGTGAGCTCACTTGTTGGGAGGGAGGGGGGGGGGCGGGGGCTAAAGTGACAGTGTTGGGGGGGAAGGAAGAGGAAAATATTCTGAAGGCTTAGTCAAAAGTATCCGATGTTTGATGGGTTTGATAGACGAGGGGTGTTGAAGAGGAGGGATAGTAGAACAGATGTCCTGAGGGACTCACAATTCAGCCCAAATAGACCTTGCCTGGCTCCCCCGAGGTTAATAATAATAATCCTTGCGTTTGATATATACACAGTACCTTGTCATGTAGTTGAGACATCTCAAGCCCTTCACAGAGAATACTCTCTAAAGAAAATAAACTGTATATTCTGTGGGACAAACACAGGAGTCCACAGCGCACAGCAGTGTCCCACAAACAGTCGTGGGTTGAGTGACCACATTATTTATTTTGTTTTCTTCGAAGGGATCATTTCCCCGGAAAGTGAATCCGCAATCGGCTCCTGCTTACTGCCGGGCAAACACGGGCCTTGTGGAGTAAACGGACAGTCAACCTCGCACAAAACAGAGACTCGGTGTTATTGCTCAAAACTCTGTAGCCTTTATTCTCTATCCAATCAAACCAGGGCGCACAACCGTTCCACGATAACTTTTGTTTGGATAGATCCTTAAAGTGAATTCCCTATTTTTAAATTATCCTTTGGTAACAGTACAAAGATTGCTTTATCAAACCACTCCAACTTACTCGGCATCTCTCTCTCCCCCCCCCCCCCCCCCCCCCCCCCCCCCTACCCCGCCCCACTCAAAGTCATGAAAATGCCAGAGAAGTCACAAAAAAAGAGTCAATATTCATATTTTAAAGTCATATGAAAACATGTTAGAGGTACTGAAAACTGCTGACATTCTCTTCCTCGCTCTCTCTCTCTCTCTTTCCTTTCGACTAAAAAGGCAGCGTAACAATTATATACACAATTCTTAAATGTGACCTTACACAGCATTTTTTAATTCCACAAGTTTTTTTTCCCTAAAAGTCTATTTATGTCTTCATTATTATAGAAACAGTTCTACTTTGATAATTACCAAATTGTAAAAAAAAAAAGCAGCTTTTAAACATATATCTAGAGCATATCGAAACGGGTGTGATTTTTTTTTTCTCTTAAGCGTTAAGTAGTCTGCTGAAATGCATCCTAACCGTCTGGAAACATGAAATTAGGTACCACACACATATTGCACTTTTAACTCTTGTGAATCGCCGCACCCCCAGCTCACAGCGCCACCAAAACCACTTCAAAAGGACTTGTATTATTAAAGGTATTACAAAGATTTTCTTCTTTAAAAAAAAAAAGGATTATTGTACATTGAACCCACACACAGGGCAGAGTTGAACAGTTTACAAAGCATGGAGAATGAGTCTGAAGTTGACCTACAAACTACTTTAGAGGAACCTACACACACACACACACTCACGCACGCACGCACGCACGCACACTGATAGATAACCACTTCAGTTTTTATTTGCAAGCAGTTTTATTTTCTGTTCCCAGGCTTATTGATGAGGCAGGTCAATTATTGACTGAGGGACGGGATGATGGGTGCACAGGTTTTCAAACGAGCCCCCCCCCCCCCCCCCCCCCCACCCCTCCCCCACTTATTCCTGTTGGATCCTATCCCAAACCTGTCCCATCCCATCACAGCATCCACTCTCCGTTTGTGATGCATCTCAGTGTCTTCAGCCCCGATAACCCTGTTAATTACTCTCTGGGTGAAATAGAAATACTTCCTGCTGTCTGTGCTGCGTTGAAATTGTCCCATCAGATAACCCTGCGAGCCAGAGCCCCAAAGCTCAGTGTGTTCCTGAATAACAACAACAATAATAATCATCCTTACATTTGAGTTCGCTCCTGATCATGTCTTCTAGGCGCCTTAAAGCGCTTCACAGAATATACTGTCAAGTGAATGGACTGTAGACTTTGTGGGCGAAACACGGCAGCCAATTGCGCGCAGCAGCGTCCCCCACAAACAGCCATGGATTTGACCCAAAATGACCCACTAACAGACCACTAACTGGTTTCCTAGTTACTGCTGGTAAACACAGTGAGTGGAGTGAGAATCGAACCTGGGTCCTCTTGCTTGCGAGGCGAGCGCTCTAACCAACACAACCGCAGGACTCCACCGCCACAGAGTAACCGTGTTGTTGTTAAGAGACGAGGAAGCGAAATCGTGAGAAGGCTGACTTCCCATTGAGAGATGCGCAGGTTGGGACAGACTTTTTTTTATGGGTTACCCACCCACAGAATCCCACCAATTCCACCTACAAATTCACAGTCACTACACTTTACACCATTTACTGGGTATTTTGTGGGGTGGGGTAATGTTACAATATCGATCAAAGTGATTATTCTCTCTCTTTCTCTCTCTCTCTCTTTGGCTGGTTAGTGGCAAGGCTAGGGATTAGCCAGGACTCTACAGATGTCCACAAAATCCTGTTGCCCTCATCCCCACCTCCACCAGTCCCAGTCTCCAGACGTCTCAAAGCGCTTCACAGAATATACTATAAAGTGAATTGACTGTATATTTGTGGACGAAACGCGGCAGCCGATCGCGCGCAGCAGCGTTCCCCCCCACACAAACAGCCGTGGGTTGAGTGAACCATTTTATTCCAATTGTTCGATCTATCTCTAATTTTGAAGGAATTATATAACAGCTATAACACAAACGCTACACTCCCAGTCCTGCGTCACGCGCTGGCCTCGAACGCAAACGGCCGTTATTGTGCTTCTCTAGGGGATCAATGGATCAGGGTTAGGGTTGGGTTTAGGGTTAGGGTCAAGGTAGCCTCGGGGATTCTCTGGCTCCGCAGGCATGTGTTGAGGTACAGTGTTTAGCACAAACTCTGATGAGGTTTGAGGTCAGTGCAAGGCTATACAGTCTGTTTAATTGTACGTCGCGCTGACTCGATACTGGTTGTTAAATGCTGGGTGGTTACGCACACTCCATAGTGAATTAACAGGTGCTAAAAGTTCCTAGCGGATTTATCAGTGAAGCTCCCCCATTCATCAACCCCCCCCTATCTATCAATGCCTCCTATTGCTTCGCAAATCACCTGACTGTGCGATCATGCACAGGGCATCAAAGGACACAGGACTGAACTGAGGTGGATGGCCTCTTTCTGTAAGCTTTTCAAGTTCTACGTGTGTTTGCGTGAGCTGGTGGGGGGGGGAGAGGGGAGATAAAAACCTCTAACAGCACGCAAAACATCCAGCGAGTTAGGTAGAGTTATCACAAAATATGTAATAAATATTGCTTTAAATCCTTTACAGACACACACACACACACACATAGTCAGACACACACACACACACACACACACACACACACACACACACACAGAGACAGACACACGAACAGACAGACTGCAAAACATTGACACGGACAGACTTGAAATCCACACAGTGGAATCAGACAACACTAACTCGGAAGTGACTTTGGTTGACTGTGACTGTACGAATGGGGTGCGTCAGTCGATTTATCTTCCAGATGTTTATTTTCTTTTCTTTTTTTTCCTCAAATTAATCAAAAGAAACAAAAAAAAAGGCACCACACCCTAACACTTCACTCTACAGTTGTTTTGTTGTTGTTGTTGTTGTCGGTCTCATCAAAACGCTGAAAGGATTTTTTTTCCTCTCATCGCCTTCACTTTAAATAACTTCTATTATATTATTATATATTTTTAAAAAAAACCTAGGTAAAGTGTACAAAGCTTATTAATAAAATCACCGGCAACTTAAATCCGTAATTCAAACGTACAGTCCGCTGAATTATTCCTTGGAAAAGCAAACACTGAAACAAATATCTTGACATAGAGTAACATCTCGCACACACGCACACACACACACACAGTGAAGGTGTCCCTTTGACGTTTCTGTCTTACTCTTCAGGACACAAAGAATTATCGATGAGGTCTCTCTTCTTAGTGCTAGGCGCGAGCCACTTGGCCCGCCTGGCATCAAACTGACCTCTCGGTCGTTCGACCGGGTCACTCGGAAACGCGTCACCCTTTCGGGGAGAGAAAAAAAAATGGCCCAAGTTCTCCCTTGGTTTGGGTTAGAGAGCGAAGAAGTAAACTCCCTCCCACTCTGCGCGCGCACACACACACACACAACACACAGTCACACACACACACACACACACACATTCTCTCCTTCCGTCTCCTCAAAGAGACAACTCCGGGTGATGTGAGATGGAGGCAGGGAGTTGGGTTGATCAGTAAAAACATTGGACTCTCGACATTCCAAACTCTGAAACCCACTTTCCAGGTGCCTATTGCCGTGTTACGGGCGGGAAACGGAGCTCCTTCCTCTGCCTCCATCTCCCTTCCTTCCAAATATAGTGTTGCGTGCTTATTATCTGGTCAGTTGGTTGGTTGGTTGGTTGGTTGGTTGGTTGAGTTGGTGGAGTTGGTACCAAGTTCAGGACAATGCATCCATTCTCTGCTTAAAGTCTCCCCAGTTCCTCTCGTCTCCTCTGAGTACCAGCAGACTGGGGCTAACGGTACCTTAGACGTTAAGTCCAGCAGCAGAAACCAGTGCCACGCACTGGGCTCATTCCCCTCGCCAACAGCTCCCAGCAGGAAAACAAGCCACAATTGTCCATTGTGTTTTTAAAGCTCCCCACTCCTCTCCCTCCCTCCCTTCACACTCTCTCTCTCTTCCATCGCCGGCCTCTCCCCACCCCACGAAAGAAAATCAGCCGGACTTTCGCGTTCCCTGATTTCCTTTCACCGCTCTCCTCCTCCTCCTTCATCTTCTTCTTCTTCTTCTTCTTCTTCAATTTTCTTCATATCATCTCTTCTCTTCAGCTTGTTTCTTTGTTTGGTTGGTTTCTCTCTCTCTCTCTCTCTCTCCTTTTCCCCCCTCCCCCACCCTCTCTCCCCCCCCTCCATCTCGCTCTTTCGACGCTTACAAAAGACGAGGCCGGTGGAGGAGTCAGTTCACGAGTACGTAGCCTCCGTGTTGCGAGTCAACAGTTTCCATCATCTCACAGTCGAAGAGACCGGGCAACTCGGGGATGGCTAAGCCCTTGTAGTTGGGCTGGAGGTCGGAGGGGGCCTCGGGGTTGGGGGGTTGAAGATCGGAGAGAGCCAGGGAGCCGGGTTGGGACTGACTCGCCCCACTGTACTGACACTGGGCTGGGTAGCCAGGCTGGGAGCCCATCAGGTCACAGGGCTGGTAAGAGTACTGCAAGACGTGGGGCGCGGGCTGATCCAGCAGGAGAGGGGGTACGATGGGTGTTCGGAGGGGGACCAAGGGCTGGGGCAGCTGGAGTTTATAGTGTTGGTTCAGGAAGGTGTCACACTGCATGTGGACCATGGGCTGCATCACTGAACTCAGGCTGAAGGGCTGTGCTTGTTGCTGCTGTTGCTGTTGTGACTGTGCTTCGGGGTGGCTGATGGGTATCTGCTGTGAGGACTGCGGGTAGGAATCCTCCACGATCTGCATCTGGTTGAAGTAGGCCTGAAGCTGCGACTGTTTCTGGAGGAACAGGCGTTTCTGTTGTAACCTGGAGACCAGAGGAACACACACACACACACACACACACGGTCACAAAATAATAATACTAATCCCTGCATTTGATATAGCGCTTTTCATGTCTTCTAAACGTCTCAAAATTTATTATCGTGATTTTTTGGACGGATTATTATTAGTTAGGTGTGTGTGTGTGTGTGTGGTGTGTGTGTGTGTGTGTGTGTGTAGTAAAGAAACTTGCCCAAGGTTTCACTCTGATCTGCCTGGATTCGAACACAGGTCTCACGCTGTAAGGCGAGCGCTCTAACCCACTGCACCCACTCTGCAGCCCAGGTTCCCTCCCACACCAGGCTCCATGACCACATCACCCCCATCCTCACTCGACTCCACTGGCTCCCCAACACACAGGGGATACAGTTCAAGATCCTGGTTGGTCCTCACATTCAAAGCCCCTCCATAGCCTCGCTCCCCACTGCCCCTAGTAACCTGCTCTCTCCCTCCGCTCAGCGGGCTCCGGCCTACTTCACATCCCCCGCCTCGCCTGCCCCACCCTCCCTGATCCAAACCCCCATCTCAGGTCCCAAACACTGACTGTCCATCGCCTTGGGACATCCTCCCGACGCGAAAGGCCCTCGACGTATGTTGGTGTCGTCGCCGTTGAGGAATAGATCGATTCCAAGATCCTCACGCTCGGGAACCGATCAATGGATGAGCTGGTAGATGTTCATCCGCTCTGCCCCACAACCTCTGGGACTCCATCCCGCAGTCCCTCCGACCTCGCTCGCCCCCTCCCTGGCCTCCTTCAAGTCTCGCCTCAAGACTCTCTTCTTCAATGGACCCATCGGCAACTCCTAATCTCCCCCCTTCCCCCCCCCCCCCCCCCCCCATGTCCTCAGCTCGGGTCCGAAGCAATGACTGGGACATGAAACGCGTAATCTTGTTGTCGTCGTTTGTTGACACGGTGAGTCTTTTTTGTCAAAGAGTTTACGGATCAGTCCAGTGAATACACTCAGCTTAGAAAATAATATTTTTTCCCTCAAAGAATATTAATAATAATACGAAATGCTACTTGCCGCCCTCTCTCTGAAATGAGCGCTGTGTGAATCTCTCTCTCTCTCTCTCACCTGTGCTCCTGTAGTTGCTGTTCTAGACTTCGCGGAGTTTCCTTGCAGTACATTGGGCAGCTGTTTTGTGCTTTGCCGAGTAAACTTGCTTTCTGCGGGGATTAACACAGCGTCACTCGCACATCACCCACCACAACAACAACAAAATTGCATTTGTGGGAGTGTATTTCACGTCAGGACGATGTCCCAAGGCGCTGGACAGTTACTGGGTTTTGGGTGCGTGCGTGCGTGCGTGCGTGCGTGCGTGCGTGCGTGCGTGCGTGCGTGAGTGAGTGAATGATTGCCCAACCCAAAGCAAACTTACGAATGACACCCTCCGTCTCCAACCTCAAGCCTGGAGCTGTCTCCTCAGTGAGACTGAGACTTGCACATCAGTTACACAGAGTGAGTCAATATCTTCAGGGAGGTACATTCAAGCGAAACGCTTTGGAGCCTCCCAAAGTTGGTTCAGATGACTACGGCCCTTTGGCCCATCTCATCTGCCCATAACTCCCGCCCTCCCACCCTACCATCGCAGCCTATCCAAGGCCTATCTCGTCCTCCTTCCACCATCCTGGCAGTCGCTCTTGACATGTGGTGTCCCAAACCACATACTGTATCCTCCACATATTATCGCCCAACAGAAATCTGTCTCGTTTGTCCTGGAACAAACAACTCTTTCTGCTCCCACAATCTCCCTCGGGAGCCTGATCCATAGGTTTATCGCTCACTCATTGAAGTTGAATATCGTCGAAGGCTTCAAATAATTTCCCTTGTATCTGCATTCTAATCTTTAATGAGGGTTAGGGCTAGGGATAGCCAATTCTTCACATACAACGACCCCACACAGACATGGGAATGAGTGACTCCAATGACTCTCTCTCTCAAGTAGCTCCCCTGGATCTTTAACATCCACCTGAACAGGCAGAGAGAGGTCCCACAAACCTTCTTCCTTTGAGGGCGAGAGAGAGAGAGAGAGAGAGAGAGAGAGAGCTACCAACTGAGCCACACACTGTGTTGTTACTGTGACGTGACTTCCAAACGAGAGGAGAGAGAGGGCATTACCGTTATTCGGTGCTGTAGGTAATGCGTTTCTAAGCTTTGACGCCGAGAGAGGAATTGAGGATGGACTCCGTTCGAGAACGCCTCTGTGTCATCTTGTAGCTGCTGAGACATCGGGTCCTGGGGAGAGAAGCGACGATGGGAGCTTTAAACACAAGACCCACAACGACGTCAATTTCCCTTCCCGGGTGACGTGGAGCTCCCATAGCCCAGTGGTTAGAGCACTCGCCTTGCAAGTGTTCAAATCCAGGCGTATCAGGGTGAAACCTTGAGCAAGTTTCCTTACTCCACGCACACACACACACACACACACACACACACACACACACACACGCACGTACCTAATAACAATTGCGCACAGCAGCCTCCCCACAAACAGTCGTGAATTGAAACGACCGATTTTTTTTTCCCTGTCGTGTTTTGTTGGGACGAATTATTATCAGGCGCGTGTGCGGAGTAGGGTCCCGGCGATATGGAAATTCTCCGATATCGATATACCGGTACCGGTGGGCTCATATCGATGTATACCGATATATCGATATCGATGTATACCGATATATCGATATCGATGTATACCGATATGTCGATATCGCCAGGTTTTTTTTAATCCTGTGTACGCGCACGCATATTCCGATATAAAAATTAGACCGAATTTTTCGATACAGCGATATATTCAAATTTCCAATATCGGCGTATCCATGTGAAAAATGATACCGATATATCACCGGACACTAGTGTGGAGTAAGGAAACTTGCCCAAGATGTCGAACACAGGTCTCACTCTCTAACCACTGAGATAAATTGGTCATTTCAACCCACGACTGTTTGTGGTGGGGGGGGGGGGGGGGGGGGACGCTGCCGTGCGCAGTTGGCTGCCGCGTTTCGCCCACAAAGATACAGTCACTTCGCTTTACAGTGTATTCTGTGAAGCGCTTTGAGACGTCGATAAGATGTGAAAAGCCGCTGTATCAAATGCAAGGATTATTAATATTATTATTGTTAATATTGTGTGTCTGTACAGTCTGATATTAACAGTGGGCACCACTATACAGTCTGATGTTACCAGTGCGCGTGTACATGCGTCTGTGTGTGTGTGTGTGTGTGTGTGTGTGTGTGTGTGTCTCTCTCTCTCTCTGTGTCTCTCTCAGTCCGTCCGTCCGTCCGTGTGTATCTCTGGCTGTGTGTGTGTGTGTGTCTGGTTGTGTCAAGAGTGTGGGTGTATTTGTGTGTGCGTCTGTGAAATGTGTCTATGTGTGTTGTGTGTATATCCTGTGAAGCGCTTTGAGACGTCCCGAAGACATGAAAAGCTCCGTATCAAACGCGAGGCTTATTATTATTATGATGATTATTATCGTTGTGTAGCGCTCTTAGGTGTTGCGCAGCGAGGAGGGCCCTGTACAAAGGCAAGTTGTTGTTGGTAGTTGTGTATTCTTATCACTGTCGCACAGAAATTGATCTTGTTGGCTCTCGGAAGCGATCGCCTCTTTCTCCTTTCCCCCCATTCTGTTCCACGTATGTTTTTTGTCAGTGATTCTATCAACACCAAACGATATGGAGCTGGGAGTCTCAGGACCCCCAATGTACATTGTCGTCGTGGTTGAGGGCAGAGAGTTACCTGCTGGGGGTGGTGGAGACTTTGCAGATGTGATGACTGTAACGTGTCTGTGTCTTCGTTGGAGCCCAGCTGCTCGTACAACATCTGGACCTTGTTGAGCTCCAGGATCCCTTTGGTCCTCGCCAGGTTCTGAAGGTGCTGTCGGAACGCAACGATGCCTGGCCAGAGATCACACCCAGATCAGAGGAGGCCTTCACACTCGCGCGCACTCGCTCACGCACTCCTTCCTCCCCTCGCTCCCTCCCTCGCTCACACACACACTCAATCAATTACTTGCCATCACACTCGCTCGTTCACTCACTCACTCACGCACACACTCACGCACGCACGCACGCACACATGCCCACAAACAATCCTTGCATTTGAAGCCTTGCCATTAGCATTGCAACAACATCTCAAAGCACTTTTCGGAAAACAGCCACAAAGTGAATGATGCTTTCATCGCTTTGGGGGGTGTTGAGGGGTGGGGGGGGGGGGGGCAGGGGAGTGGGGGTGTGGTGTTGAGGGGTGGGGGGGGGGGGCTGGGGGTGCGGAGGGAACTGCTGAATCAGAGAGGACCTGTTTCTCAGTGTTTTGTAATAATAAATAATGAAATCCTTGCTTTGAGACGTCTCGAAAACGTGCTAACGCTCTGGGTCAAAACATGGCAGCTCATCAAGTCTTCAATTATAATAATAATAATAATCCTCGCATTTAATCCTCACATCTTATCGACGTCCCAAAGCGCTTCACAGGATACACTGTAAAGTGAAGTGACTGTATGTTTGTGGGCAAAACGCGGCAGCCAATTGTGCACAGCAGCGTCCCCCACCCCCCCCACACACAGTCGTGGATTGAAATGACCAATTTTATTATTTATTGTTTTGGAGGGATTATTATTAGGCGCGCGTGTGTGTGTGTGTATGTGTCTGTGTGTGTGTGTGTGTGTGTCTGTGTGTGTGTGTGTGTGTGTGTCTGTGTGTGTGTCTGTGTCTGTGTGTGTGTGTGTGTGTGTCTGTGTGTGTGTGTGTGTGTGTGTGTGTGTCTGTGTGTGTGTGTGCCTGTGTGTGTGTGTGTGTGTCTGTGTGTGTCTGTGTGTGTGTCTGTGTGTGTGTGTGTGTGTGTATGTGTGTGTGTGTCTGTGTGTGTGTCTGTGTGTGTGTCTGTGTGTGTGTCTGTGTGTGTGTGTGTGTGTGTGTGTCTGTGTGTGTGTGTCTGTGTGTGTCTGTGTGTGTGTCTGTGTGTGTGTGTGTGTGTGTGTCTGTGTGTGTGTGTCTGTGTGTGTGTGTGTGTGTCTGTGTGTGTGTGTGCGTGCGTGTGTGTGTGTGTGTGTGTGTGTGTGGAGTAAGGAAACTTGCCCAAGGTTTCGCCCTGACCCGCCTGGATTCGAACGCAGGTCTCTCACGCTTGTAAGGCGAGCGCTCTAACCCACTGAGCTACAGGAGCTCCACGTATGCTTGTAAAGCGTTTTCGGGCAGGCAGTACCTTGCGTCAGTGAGGTGTCGGACGCCCTCCTGCCCTCTCGGAAGCTGACCGGTGATCGGTTGTGCGTCTCTCGTTTCTGTGAGCTGAGAGCCTGCATGGTGGGGTTGGGGGGTCTGATGGCCATCATGGGGCCCAGTGAGTGTGCGTCGTCCAGCACGCTGAGCTCGCTCTGCGCAGGACCCCATGTCGTACTCCGCGTCCACGCTGCCCAGCGAAGGGTTCCCCCCCACGCTGAACAGCTTTCCTGTGGTGGGGAAGGAGCCAGGTTAGTTAATAATAATAATCATAAAAATCGGTCATTTCAACCCAAACGGCTGTTTGTGGGGTGGGGGGGGCGGGGGGGACGCTGCTGTGCGCAAACGGCTGCCGTGTTTCGCCCACAAATGTACAGTCACTTTACTTTACAGTGTATTGTGTGAAGGGCTTTGAGGCGTCTATAAGATATGACAAACGTTACATCGAATGCAAGGATTATTATTATTATTATTAATTTTGCGCTAATCGACTGACAACCGGTGGGGGGAGGTGGGGGGGGGGGGGGTTCCTATTCCCTGCTCGGTAAATAACAGCAACAACTAGGAGTCCTGGAACATGCGAACACAGAGGTGTGGGGGGGGGGGGGTTGTGAGGAAACCTGCCTGAGGTTTTGCGTCGCTGGGGAATCGAACCCGGGTCCCGGTGTTTGTGAGGTGCGGGACGCTCTGATCGCACTCTGACCTGATCTGGCCCGGGGCAGCGAGCCTCTCTCTGTACCTGGGTTTGGGACGAGGATGGGTTGGTTGGTGACCTCGGTGAGCGTGTGCCTTCTCTGCCCGCAGCGCGTGGCCTGAAACGTGGCGTAGACCTGGGCCGGGTCCTCCTCGGAATCGTCCTCCGTCTCTATCCCCTCGTCGATGGAGGTCTCCATCATGTTGCTGGGAGAGGGGGGGCAACCCTTCCTCGTCAGTACCGGGGGGTAGAGGGTCCAACAAGCAGCCGTTCACCTGGGGAATAACAGTGCGTTCGGTGACCGCCGCGCATTTTGTAAGCGAACACGGCAGACGATTTGCGCATAGCAGAGCGCTTGAGAAATAGCTACTGTCAGAGAGAGAGAGAGAGAGAGAGAGTGAGGCTACCAGAAGACTCTCTCGACACCCCACATCCACCCACCCTTCCACCAGAATCTCGAAGTCTATACCCATAGATGCCGTACAAAGCAATGTCGCTTTGAGTCGTGGAGCTCCTGTAGCTCAGTGGGTTAGAGCGCTCGCCTTGCAAGCGCGAGAGACCTGTGATTGAATCCAGGCAGGTCAGGGCGAAACCTTGGGCAGGTTTCCTTACTCCACACACACACACACACACACACACACACCCACACACACACACGCCTAATAATAAATCCTCCAAAAAACAATAATAAAATTGGTAATTTTCAGTTCACGGCTGTTTGTGTGGGGGGGGGGGACGCTGCTGTGCGCAATTGGCTGCCGCGTTTCGCCCACAAATATACAGTCACTTTACAGTATATTCTGCGAAGCGCTTTGAGATGTTGATGAGATGCGAAAAGCGCTATATCAAACGCAAGGATTATTATTCACTCCTTCTCTTGCTTACCCCCTCCCTCTACTCCTTCCCTGTTTCTCCCCCTCTCCCATTCCCTCTTTGCCTCTGATCCAGAGCCATTCACGTCAAAAGACACTTCCATGGGATGTATGGTGAAGTGTAGTGACTGTGTGTTGTGTAGGAGAACACAGCAACGTTCTCACAAACAGCCACAAGGGAAATGAGCGATGTTGTCTGGGGAATATAATATAATAATAATCCTTGCTTTTGATATCTTATCACATCTTATCGACGCCTCAAAGCGCTTCACAGAATATACTGTAAAGTGAAGTGACTGTATATTTGTGGGTGAAACGCGGCAGCCAATTGCGCACGGCAGCGTCCCCCCCACAAACAGCCGTGGGTTGAAAATGACCAATTTTTATTATTGTGTGGGTTTTTTTTGCAC
This sequence comes from Hydrolagus colliei, assembly GCA_035084275.1. Classification (NCBI taxonomy): domain Eukaryota; kingdom Metazoa; phylum Chordata; class Chondrichthyes; order Chimaeriformes; family Chimaeridae; genus Hydrolagus; species Hydrolagus colliei. The sequence goes on along the minus strand of CM068770.1, from coordinate 475,069 downwards.
GGATGATTATTAGGCGCGTGGAGTAAGGAAACTTGCCCGAGGATTTGAACACAGGTCTCACGGCTTGCAAGGCGATTGCTCTAACCACTCAGCTCCGGTATGACTCAGGCCTCGAGGTCACTTCCTCACCGGTGACGGCCACAAACAGCTTTACTTTCAAGATACAAAGTGAGGTTAAGCTCCCTCTGGAACCCTCCACCTCGCCCTCTCCCTCGCCCCCTTCAAGGCCAAACTCGAGACTTTCTTCTTCGTTCGTTCGTGCCTTCTGCCTCCCTCCCTCCCTCCCACCAGCACACGCCGTGCCCTACACCCCTCTTGACTTCAATCCATCTCGGCCGCCAAACCCTTCACCGTCCAACGCGTTGGCAAGTCCTCCATGACATGGAAAGACGCTGTGTAAATGCAAGCTGTTGTGGTTGGATTTTGAGGAGGGTTTGCTTCTCCTCCGAGTCCTGGCTCCTCTCCTCACTTACAATGATAGTTATAATACGGTAACAATAATCCTTGCATTCGAGATAGAGCTTTGTCGCGTCTTCTCAAAGCGCTTCACGCAATATGCCGCCAAGTGAATACGCTCTGAAGGCTCTCCCGTGCTGTTGGCTGCTGACGCCCTAAACCCTCCCGGAATATTTCAACCTCTTCATGATTCAACCTCTTCGAGCCGCTGCGTGTCCATCAAAGTCCCCCCACCTGTCATAATGTTTTGAGAGCTTCCTCCTTGCGAGTTTCCTCATAAAACACGACTCGGCAGAGAAGCGGATGAACTGTTTACGTGTGTGTGTGTGTGTGTGTGTGTGTGTGTGTGTGTGCGTGCGTGCGTGCGTGTGTGTGTGTGTGCGTGTGTGTGTGTGTGCGTGTGTGTGTGGAGGGAGAGGGAGGAGATGGAAAAGCTACGAAAGGCGAGGCGATCTTTCTTGTGTCAGCTTGTCTCGATGGAATTAGTCATAGCACCAACCAAGCAAATCCTGTTTTTAATAATAATAATAATAATGATCCATGCATTTGATATAGAGCTTTTCACGTCTTCTAGACGTGAGGGGGAGGGAGGGAGGGGAGGAGGGGGGGGGAGGTGGGGAGGGAGGGAGGGAGGGAGGGGAGGAGGGGGGGGAGGTGGGGAGGGAGGGAGGGAGGGAGGGAGGGAGGGAGGGAGGGAGGGAGGGAGGGAGGGAGGGAGGGAGGGAGGGAGGGAGGGAGGGAGGGAGGGAGGGAGGGAGGGAGGGAGGGAGGGAGGGAGGGAGGGAGGGAGGGAGGGAGGGAGGGAGGGAGCCAGGTGTGGTGTAGTCGCAATCGGAAGGCAGTCTCTTATTTCGGCAGAAACCGAAAGCGTCAGACCAGAATGCGAGAGGGAAAAGAGAGAATAGTGATTCATTCCAGACAATGTCTCAATCACACAGCAATCAAACACAGCCTGAATCACTCACAACAACACAGGAAGGGCTTCTGCCGAGGTGTGTTTGAATACATTACAGCTCGATACCTCTGCTCTCGAGATTGTCTCGCTGTTCTCTCTCTCTCTCTCTCTGTCTCTCTCTCTCTCTCTCTGTCTCTCACTACAGATGATTCCCCGGCAACATCTTCAATAAACGGTGTTACGGCGACACTAGAATACACGAACCTGTGGCCCACACGCCTGGACTTGAACTCACGTGGTCTAAGCTGACGCTCCAGTGCAGCGATGGGGGGGGGTGTGTGGGGGGGGAGGTTGTGGGTGGTTGCATTGTCAAAGGCGTCATCCTTTCGATGAGACATTATACTGAGGTCCTGTTTGAAAGATCCTTGGCAGCCAATCGCTCACAGCAGTGATCCACAAACACACGCGTGACTGAGTGCGCGACGAAACTATCACGCGCATTGCCGGGCCATTGCCAGGCTCGGTGCGGAGAGAGAGACCTACCTTGGGCGTGTTGACGTCTTCCTCCGTGAAGCCGATCTCGGGCTGGCAGGCGGACGGCAGGAAGGAGAAGGAATCCACGGCAGTGGGCTGGGGGTGCATGGGAGACCTGATCAGCCGGGCGTTCTGGGACATCAGGCTGACCAGGGGCACGGCAGCTCTCGTCTGGGGAGAGAGGTCACGGGGAAAAGGTCACGGGGAGGGAGGTCGCGGGGAGAGAGGTCGCGGGGAGGGAGGTCACGGGGAGAGAGGTCGTGGGGAGAGAGGTCGCGGGGAGAGAGGTCGCGGGGAGGGAGGTCGCGGGGAGGGAGGTCACGGGGAGGGAGGTCGTGGGGAGAGAGGTCGCGGGGAGAGAGGTCACGGGGAGAGAGGTCAGAGAGAAGCCAGCGTTAGCATCTCTGGGAACCAGGCTTCGGAAACAACAACTATAATGGTAATATTAATAATATTATTATTATTATCCTATATCCTTGCATTTGATATCGCGGCTTTTCACATCTTATCGACGTCTCAAAGCGCTTCACAGAATACACTGTAAAGTGACTGTGTATTTGTGGGCGAAACGCGGCAGCCGATTGCGCACAGCAGCGTTTCCCCCCCCGCCCACAAACAGTCGTGGGATTGAAGTATTATTACCCCACCCCCCCCCCCCCCACCCGCCAGGAAAACAACATGCCAATCGGGTTCCTACTCCCTGCAAGGCTACTAGAGAAGCGTGGAGTAAGGAAGCTCGCCTAAAGGTTTCACACACACACCCCCCTCCACCCCCCCCCAAGGGAATCGAACCCGAGTCTTCTCGCTTGCAAGTTCTCCAACCACGCGGCCTACAGGGCGTGTAACAGCAACAGTAACATCACCGCAGACAAGAAAGCTCCCTGGGTTCACCATCGAACGCTCAGAGACGTGGCATAAATACACGCTGGGTGATTTGCCATGTGACGTTACCTTGGCAACGGTTTGCTCGGCGATGGTGCTGGGACGTCGCTGGCGAGAGTCGAGTCTGTGGTCCAGGGGGAAGCTGCTCCGGTGAGACTTGAACCTCTCCACCAGCAGGTAGTAGATGGCGGCAAAATGGTTGTAGCTCTTGTTCTGGAGAGACTGTGAGGGCAGAAGAGAGCGCACAGAGAGAAACAGAGAGAGAGAGAGAGAGAGACATCACCAGCTCAACAACAACGACAACGACGACAACAACAAAATTACATTTAGGGTCAGGTCGGGAGAGACAAGGGAGAGGGGCAGAGTGTGGGGTAGGCGCGGGAGAGAGTTAGGAGGGGAGGGAGAGGGTCGGGAGGGCAGCAGAAGGCACGTTTGGAGAGGAGGATCTTGAGACTGGCCTTGGAGGCGTGGGAGGGAGCGAGGACGTGGGATGGACTTCCAGAGTGTGGGGGCAGAGAGGCTGAAAGCCCGGCCACGGGTTGTCCGGGGGACACGGAGCAGACCGGAAACTTCGCCAAACCCGGCCTTCACCTCAAAGCCAAAGTTTTTCCCTTAATAACCAAAACCAAAGGCTTCCGAGTTGGCAACCAAACATCCCAAAACACCGGGTCCAACGTATGGAGGGGCTGGCGTTAAGGTTAGAATTGTGAGGGCGTCCAAACTTGCAGTGGGCAAAGCACACATTGAGTCAGCATTCAGCGTTGATCCATCTCCAACTTCCAGCCCATCAGATACAAACTATTGACTTAAGTTTCTGACGTCAGTCAAGGGACATCAATCTAGCTCCTCTCAAAAAAGAACGTGAAATCTCCGGAGAATGTTTACAGAGAGAGTGAGCGAGCGGCGCGAGAGAGAGAGAGAGAGAGAGAGAGAGAGAGAGAGAGAGAGAGAGAGAGGCCATTCAACCCACAGTGCCATGTCACTGAAAACTCAGCCAAATCACACATCTATCTCTTTTACTCCCAATTCCCCTCTCATTCATTCCCAGTAATAATAATAATAATAATAATAATCGTGCATTTGATGTAGCGCTTTTCAAGTCTTCTAGACGTCTCAAAACGCTTCACAGAATATACCGTAAAGTGAATTGACTGTAAGTTTGTGGGTGAAACACGGCAGCCGATTGCGCACAGCAGCGTCCCACACAAACAGCCGTGGGTTGAAAATGACCAATTTGTATTATTGTGTTTTTTTTTTTGGGGGGGGAGGGATTATTATTAGGCGTGCGTGTGTGGGGAGTAAGGGAACTTGCCCACAATTTCGCCCTGACCTGCCTCACACGTCTCACGCTCGTAAGGCGAGTGGCTCTAAACCACTGAGTTCTGGCATGACTCAGGGCTTGAGGTCGCTCTAACCAATGAGCTAGAGGAAGTCCACAGATCTCAGGGAACTTGAAAAGGAAAGATTTGCAAGGACGTGGGGTAAGAGCAGGGGAATGGGGTCAAGTATGGAAGCTCTTCCAAAGAGCCTCCCGACTAGTCCCCCACACGCCTGCTCCTAGGCACGATGGGCCGAATGGCCTCCCTCTGTGCTGCGATGGTCTAGGATGCTAACGATGTTGCGTCCGTCTACCCTCGATGGTTTTTTGCTGGTCGATGCCGAGGACTCTGCATGAGGCGAAGAACTTGCTCGTTGTACTCTCCCACGGCAGACTCGCTCTCGCTGGGCTGTGGGTACAGGGTAGGCCTCTGGATGGGAACCTCCGCCAGCATCCACTTGTGCTCCTTTATCTGCGCGCGATCGTCAGCCGCTTGGAGGGGTCGAGAACCAGCATCCGGCGGATCAGATGTTCACAGTCTGGAGGGACAAACTGTGTGTGAGGCTCCAGCATCCAGGGCCAGTGAAATAACTGAGACGATAATAATAATAACAGTAATAATAATAATCCTTGCATTGGATACCGCGCTTTTCACGTCTTATCGCCGTCTCAAAGCGCTTCACAGAATATACCGTAAAAGTGAATTGACTGGATGTATTTGTGGGCGAAACACGGCAGCCAATTGCGCACAGCAGCGTCTGTGACCAATTTTTATGATTGTGTTTCTTTTGGACAGATTATTGTTATGCGCACGTGTGTGTGGAGTGAGGAAACTTGCCCAAGGTTTGGCCCTGACCTGCCTGTATTCGAACACAGGTCTCACGTTTGTAAGGCGAGTGGCTCTAACCCACTGAGCTACAGGATATCCCGTTGATGATTAAATCATAATGATAATTCCTCCAATTGAAACGGGGGGGTGGGGGGGGGGGGGGGGGCAAAACAAACGGAGCCGAAAGGCAACAACCAGTCGAAATTTCTCCTCACCTTCTGACATGAAGTATGGAATTCTAAACCTGCCTTCCAACACTCTCTGTCGCAAGATGGGCAGTGACGGTCCGTCGAAGGGCAACGCTCCACAAACCAATACATACAGGACAACACCAAGGCTCTGCACACACACAGACAAAAAGGAGGAAAACTCACTCAGATCCCGTTGGAAGAATTCAACATTTCCACATCTTCTCACTCATCTTCAAATCCCTTCACTCCCTGACTTCGTCACCTCCACCTTGGCCATCTCCAGCCACTAGGCCGTGAAACTCTGGAGCTCTCTCTCCCTCAATCTCTCCCCCTTTCTTCCCCATCTTCAGGTCGCGCCTGAAGACCTTCCCCCTTCGACCTGTCTACAGTCACCTTCCCCCCCCCACCCCACCCCCCCCCCTTCCCGCCAGTGTCCCCACTACTGTCAAGCTGCTCTGTGTGAAGGACGCTGTATATAAACATAGGTTGTTGTTGCTGTAGATGACATCTCGTGGGAACCTTTCTGTGGCTAAGAACAGACCACGTCACGAAGCTCTCACTGTGAAGCTATTTACTGAACTCGAGGGAGGAAATAATTCCAATTGTTGACGTGTTGATTCCAGTGACAGACGCACAGCGTTAAGAGGAAACAAAACGCATTCGCACAAATTGCTCTTCTGATCGAGCGGGGACGAGGTGTTGAAATCAATCAGGAAAACAACCCAGTTTAAGGATTTAGCTGGTCTGATATGTGCCACTATCGTCTCAAAGTGTTTTCACAGAATGTCCTGTAAAGTTAATTGACTATATTTTTGCGCACAGCAGTGTCCCACAACAATCGTGGATGGCGTGGCCAATTTTTTTTGATGTTGAAGGGATTATTATCCCCTGAAAAGCGATTCGCCGATCAACTAACAACCTGCCTTCTGTTTGGGTAAACAGAGGTGTGTGGAGTCAGGAACTTGCCTCAGGTTTCGCCCCAGCTGGGAATCGAACCCTGGCCCTCTGGCTTGCGAGGGCGAGTGCTCTAACCACTGAGCTACAAAACTCCACAAGCCACTCGAAAAACCCAGTGGCTTCTCTCCTTCCTGATCCTGAAACAGTAACCTAATAGGAAATAAAGACTGACCCCATTACCAGAGTTGCTCGCAATGATTAATGGATCTCTCAGTTCTGCTAAGCTTAATAAAAACTAGGGACTCGAGAGAAACTTACATGGGTAACTAGCAAGTTCATTCCTTTTGTATTTGTATCAAATCTTTGCCTGAGAGAGATGGATTTATGCCAGAAATAAAAGCACCGATCAATAAAAGCCAATTGACTAACAACAAGGGAGTTCCTACTCACTGCGAGGTAAACAGGGGCGTGCAGAGTAATGAACCCCACACGCATCTCCACCCGCCTCCCCCTCTCCCCCCCCCCCCCCCTCCCCCCCTCTCCCCCATCCCACCGGGAATCGAACCCACGTCCTCTCACTTAGGAGAAAATGGCGCGAACCACTACATTCCAGGACCCTTCACGAGAGATTCAACCAAGAGATAGACATGAGGGAAAGGGGAGTAAGGAGTGGGGTCATCATGGTTGGTGAGGCTGAATGGCCTGTTTCTGTGCTGTATGGTCCACATCCTAGGAACAGAAGGAGGCCATTCAGTCCCTCGAGCCTGTTCTATACCACTCAAAAAAATTATGGTTGATCTGTACTTCAACTCCAAATACCGTATACCTCAATATCCTGACCTAACCAAAGTATATCCACCTCAGCCGTGAAAATTTGAATGGATGTCCATGCAAATCTATGTAAATATTTAACATCCGCTCGCAATCTGAGGCACACCGTGGTAGGTGTTTTGGTTTGAAGGTTAGAATAAACATGGTACCCAAATGTCCAGCTGTGGTCCTTCATATCGCTGGCCTTCAAAAACCTCTGGAGCTGCGTAGGGGGGGCTTCCGCACCACGTAGCCAGGGGCTCCCCGAGCGTGTAGAAATTACCAAAGCCAAAATCTGTCAAGGGAGGCAAACAGCGGAGTCAGGAGGGAGGTTCACAGGCATCTGGCACTCCGGTTTTGGGGCGTAAATCCTTTTACTGTAGGCCGCAAACTTCTCATCTCGGCTAATGTCCTTTCTTTTCGACCGCGCTTTGGGTCACCTCCTTCCCCCTCCCCTCTGGCTAGGTCCCGGGATCCGTTATCAGGAAGCTGTCATCGTGGATGTTTTAATGTTGGAATTTCCCATTGCAGCACACACACACACACACACACACACCACACACACACACACACACACACACACTCACACACACACACACACACACACACACCTCTGTTCACCTGGCATTAAATAGGAACCCGGTTATTAACCAATTGGTGGACTGTTTTTCTGGGGGTAATAACGCCTTTTTAAAAAAAAATGGTCGATCAAATCCACGAGTGTTTTTGGGTCACCATCGGCTGCCGTATTTTACCCAGTCACTGTCCATCAAATACACAGTCAGTGCACTTTATGGTATATTCTGTGAAGCGCTTCGAGACGTCTCAGAGACATGATGAGGCTACATACGAAGCGCGATGATTCTTCTTATTAAAACAGGTAGGGGAATGTTTGATGGCATGGGATGGGCTGGGTGGGGGGTGCGAGTGTTATAGGGGG